>OX401410.1:32058481-32303764 GCA_947846245.1 Cerastoderma edule
GCCTTTCAACAAAATGCAGTCTGCACATATTATATCCTTTACTTGAAGCACCGCACTTAACCCTTTACCAAACGCCAAATTTTCGACTATCCCAAATTGAAAGAGTTTGCAGACGACATATCACAATATGATGAAACTGTAAAATTTATCTTGTGATTGGGCGGGAAACATCGTTTCCCACAATGTTTTCCAGAGTCGTCTGCAACAAACTGGTCAAATGTCGTTATTGTTTGGAAATGGGTTAAACAAAACACACTCTGCACACATCAAATTCGTAAAAGAAACCACGATCGTTTGTAATGTTAAACTGTTACATTGGAGAAAACGATTACTTTAATCAATCTCTGAACATGAAGTCTTATCCTGGTCGGAAATTAAAAGTTTTACGGGTCTGTGGCAGGCAAACTTCTAAAAGTTATGGAGAATTGCTCATATGAGCGTATCGTGTCTTTCAGCAAAATCTATCAGACGTTTTAAAGCAAATTGTGGTCTGCGAACATACTCCTTCCAATACAGTTAGTAGGACAGACAGACACGAGATTTGCCATTGTGTAATTGTTAGTGTCAGGGATTAGAAAAAAACAAGGCAAAGATGACAGACATGTATTGTATTCAAGTTATGTAAGCTTTACCTTACAAAAATAGACCGGTATTATGTTACTGGTATGAATAAAGGCTTTTGTCGACCAAGGACAAGTTACCTAAATGGGTGCATTATTTCAGAACACTACAACTTGGGACGTTCACAAGAAAGGCATACCATTAAAGGCGACGTTATTGTTACCCCGAAGCGCTTTGTCTCGTAATGGTCAAAGCGTGAGGAACCGTAACAAGTCGCGAAATAATGTGCCCCCCAAAGCGGCAACCAATGCGAATCAGAACGTATCAGAGTTTATTAGAGCTCATTAGAGCGTAAGAGATCGTGATATTTTTTAACAAAAATAACTGCGCTTTGCCCGCTGATTAAAAGCGTGCCATTCGCCGTTGGTGTGAACTAGGCATTATGTTGCTAGAAACGGTTTCATGATTATGCAAAAAGGGTAGATCCAGGCCAGCCGCGAAGTATATTAGCGACTGGCCTGTGATCTAACATGTTTACTACTTTGAGTATCTTTCCCCGACTAAACTAAGCAGATATTTAATGTTTTGGAAAGCAATTAACACAAAAATCTATTTCGAGATAAAATACCCAGCATTCTAAGGACTAATCATTCGAACAGTTACCAGTGTCATGAAAAGAGAAGGATTACTCTTGATTCCTCATGTGTGACGACGCTAAAATATGTTTTTTGAAAGATACCTAGTAGTCTAAGGGTTAACAGTGTGTGAGCGGTTGTTAAGTCTGACATTGTCTCAATATACGACACGAGTCGTCCGGTAGGAAATTCAGGTCACGCAGATGATTATCAAATTACTAAGTCGGAAAATAATGAGTCGCGTCAAATCGAACTGTCTATGCAGTACGAATGCATTTATTAATATAGAATATCCATAACCCGCCATTTTGAAACTCGCTCTCTCGTCGAACTACTTCAGTCGTTCTCGGTTTACATCGCTTTAATCCGAATAGTTCCGGTCCCAATCGATGTATACCGAGACAATCGGAACGCCTCGGTCATTTCTTCATAATAACTTTTTCTACCGTCTACCGACTTGTGCCGGGGATTGTCGAATAGATACGATTGATACCGAGAGTGACCGAAGTACTCCGTCCAAAGAATAAATTTCAAAATTGAGAAGTAGAGCAATCTACATGTGTGGCGAGTGCACGTATACAGCGACCTTTATATAACTTGTCGGTCCATATACATGTAGTTAAAGCATTTAACTATTTACTGTTTGAAATCGACTAGGTGTGGGTGCGTTTCTTTAGACCGAGAATGTTTTGTCGCTAGCTTACCAAACGATAACGACATTTCACCAGTTTGTTGCAGGCGCCTCCGGAAAACTGTGTTGGAAAGGAAGAAATTGCTTGTGACAAGCAATTTCTCCCTTTCCAACAATGATTTCCACACCTATCAGAAGATTATTTTGCCAATTATATCACATTTTGAAATGTCGTCTGCAAACTCTTTCAATTTGGGACAGTCGAAAATTTGGCGTTTGGTAAAGTGATGACCCATTGGTTTGAAGTTTGGGCTCTGCTTCTTTGCTACCATAGCAGCTGTGTTAGATCGTTCCGTAAAAAATGCACCCTAAGATTTCATCTTCCGTCCAAAATCTTCGATGCATCTTTTCGAAATTAACAAAAGACAATAGACTATAAACCAGTTGTAATTCTAACCCTTACAGTGCGGGAACCGACTTCATGCTTATGCAAACAGGTTAGATCACAGTCTAGCCGTCGAGTAAATTGGCGGCTGGCCTTTGATCTAATATGTTACTACTCTGAGTATCTTTTCTTCATAGAAAACCCCAGACAATTAAGGTTTTGGAAAGCAGACGACAAACACATTTAGTTTTAAGAGAATAATCCAGCAGTCTAAGGGCTAAAGCATTTGAAATGAACATACAGCTCCAGACCAAAATAGGGATAAACAAGTTTGAATCGTTGGGATGCCGCGATATATACGAGAAAATGTTGAAACAGTTATTAATAACAATAACTCTAAGCTTTTAACATATTGGTTTCTATATCCATGTCTGTCTGCTTTCTTTTTTCAACGAGGATCACAATACAAGTATCAACCGACCGTTTGTACAGGCATTGATAATTCAAGTCAATTCTTGTATTAGGTAACAACCAGTATTTGATTGCGTTTAAAACCCACAAAAAAGGTAATGCTCGACTGATTGCAAATTGTACCAAGTCACATTACAGCTGTGCACAGGACAACTGGCGGTAGGTAAATACTTCATATTCAATCTAGGTCTCATTAAAGATCGATTTCTTATTCATTTGTTATGATGTAATTTGCTCTATTTGGAAGCAAAAACTATGATACATTTATTCACCAAACTCTTAAAATTTGTCTTTGTTGTCTACTTATGTTTTAGATATGAAAATGTTTTCAAATAAAAAGAATAATTGTTTGATAAAACATTTTTAAGAGAAAAAAAGAGAGAGAAAATTATCTACTTTCGCTGCCTCTGTTAATTAACCGAATAGACCAGATGTAGGTTAAGGTTTCACTATGTTTCACTCTAAATGGATAAATCAGTTTGGATAATTCGATGTATGATAGTGCATAAATTTGTGGAAATTGTCGAGCACAATGGCATTGAAGAGGGTAAAACACGTCTTGTTCGAATTCTTCTTTCAAGAAGCGATCTCAAGTGCTTGAAGTTATCCGATTCACATATATTTAACCCCTAGAATGCTGGATAATTTTCTAAAAGTAGATTTTTGTGTCGTCTGCTTGGCAAAATCTTAAATATATGCTTAATTAGAAAAATACTCAGAGTAGCAAACAGGTTAGATCACAGGTCAGCCGCCAATTTACTTGGCGGCTGGCCTGTGATTTAACATGTTTGCATAAGCATGAAGTGGGTTCCAGCATCATGCGGGTTAATAAGACAAAACAGATCAGGGTGATTCGTTCGAATGCATTCGAACATTATTCGGACATTTGCTTTTCGTCTGTTTACAGCTACAATTGCTTGCGCTTACCCAATGTAAACATGGGAATAATCAAATCATTCCTGCTTCTTTCGCTGGTGATTTTGCATGCGGCGTTGGCAATGCGTGAGTATATCATTTTTATTTTAGATTAGAGTTTTACATAATGTGAACCGTATTTCAATTATATCATATATCAAGAAAGCCCCGGATAACGTTTAACTATTTGCATAAGTTCAAAACAACTTTCCCTCTTATTTCAATATTGGGCCGAGACGCTTCCAATGACATGTCACGTTGAATTATTGAAGTTTCATTTATGATACTATAATTTCTTTTAATATTTGACTTACGCAAGTATTTAAAGTTGTTAAGTTAAACTGTACCCCGACACTCAGATAGTCATTAATGCTTTGCAAGCCTGTTAGAACTAGCAGCATTTCGTAAGTCAGTCTGGACAACCTCTCATAATAATCCAATTCTTCCCGTTCCGAGATTTGAACCCACACAGAGAGAGGTGTGAAGTGATTTCCTGTTCTCCCATTAATATGTTTCAGTAAAATAAAAATAAATTTAGTCAAAATAGTTCATACATGCATGTTGACCTGTTTCAAACATCATATTTTGATACCAATCGGGCTCTAGTGAGAAAACAATATCACAATGATCCTATTAGGTAGACGTCTAGATATAACATATACTTATTGTTTTAATATAAGACTCCATGATAATTGATATAACATACAATTATTGTTTTAATATAAGACTCCATGATAATTGATATAACATACAATTATTGTTTTAATATAAGACTCCATGATAATTGATATAACATACAATTATTGTTTTAATATAAGACTCCATGATAATTGATATAACATACAATTATTGTTTTAATATAAGACTCCATGATATATCAAACCGTCGCAACTGCTGCAGAAGACTTTAAAAACCAAACGAAATATAACGTTCTCTAAATGTGCTTGTTCATAGGTGTGACGTTAGAAATAATTTTACTGTTATATGAAACGAGCTGAAGAAAAGTCTTTGGAAGTAAAATAAGCTTGTTTTTCAATTCTTTAAAGTGTGTATACAGTGATTAATCATGTATTTTATTCAAAAGCGTGACATTGCTTTTGAGATCTTCTGCATGAAATGCTTGGATACATTGGCGTTATTTATTTCAATTATATTTCTTTTTGAATTCAATCTTTTTCTTCTGTAATAAAGCACATTTTATGTCGAACCCTGATAAGTTGGATTTATATAAAGAATTGCGAAAAACTGGCCTAAGCTTGATAATTATCTAAATATTTGGGTAATAGAGACGTCTGTCAATATGTCTGTTCACCTATACACACATACTCCGTTAATGAAATGAATAAAAAAAGATAATCAGATTCGCAAGCTATGTTTACTTTTGAGACACTTCAATCACTAATGTATATTATACGTTAATCCACCTAGCAAAACATAATGAATTATTCCAAATTGAGGTATTTGTGATCTATAAAAGAAGGACATTGAGATAGAGTTTTCTTTTGTACGAATATGGGACGAAAACATTCAATTAAGAAAAATAGAAATCTCATCTTAATCAGTTTCTCTTTTCTCAAAAATATGTCTTAGACATTTCCACAATGCGATCTTCATTCGCACATTTCTGTTAACTCGCAATTCGTACAGGTTATCGCGGTCCCTAAATATATGCGAAGCCACAAAAGGAATTGCGGAGTTCTGGATCTTGTGGCAAGCTTGTCTAATGCTATCTTTAAGATGAGAGGTAAGACATGTCGCAGAAAGAAAATAAAACATGGAATCGATTGAAGAAATGATAGAATAGCTGACAAAATGAAGACCGTCCACAAAACTTTTCTTCTTTTTGTATTATTTTTAGACGCTGTTTTAGTCTTACATGTAAACAAAACATCATGTGGTAGGTAGTAAAAAGTAAGAAAGGCAAGGGGAGGGGTCATTGTATACCGGTAATAACTTGTATAATTTCAATAAGGCCATATACATCTTTGAAATGATTTCAGTATATTCACAAGACGCAATCGTAAAGCCTGTTATCTTCTTCAAGGGGCAAAAGAGGGATTTTATAAAGAATTTTAGATATCGCCAAAAATCTCCCAGGAACTTTTGTATTTTCCCACTCATAAGCAATAGATGAATTATTTATCTAGTGATCCGTCCACGAGAGTAACGTTTTACTGAACATTTTACGCTTAAGATTTGCTTTAGTTCAAAACAAAATTCACTCTTATTTCAATATTGGGCATTGAAATATTGCAAAGTAACACGTCATTGGCTTCGTCTCTCCGAGACGCTTTCAATAGAGAGTTGCATTGCAATATTGTACTTTTTTTTAAGAAACATTCAATGCTTATCAGTTTGGCTTTACGCATATAGTTTCCTTAAGTTGTTTAGTAAAACGATACCTTACGTACTGTATCAAGGATGTGGGTCGAACCAAAAACTTTTCCTTAGTCTGCTAGCTATTTTCACCCCATATAAGTACGAAAAGGTCTTGTGAAGAGGGGCATTTGGGATTTTAAATCAAGCGCAGATGCATAGAGTAAATACAAGGCCACGAAAGAAACCTCATTGTAAAAACCAAAACACCACTCAAACAAGTTCAACACATCTTTAAGAGATCAATTGCCTCACTGATCAATGACCACTTACAAACATCGCTAATGACAATGTGTGTGGTCATTTATAGCTCTTACGGACTCAAACACACTTAAGGATGTGTTATGATGTAGGCTGATCAAGACAAACCTATAAGGAGGTGTAAGTCAGACTTTGCTGTATTTTAGCAATTAAGCTATGAGTATCCACATTATCAAGGGTTTTAGGGAAGACAGAAATAGATCGGCAAAGAAAATACACTTCGTATATGTTGGACCCCCGGTACTTATTGCACGTTCGCTTGAATTATATGCAACGTTGTGTCACCGAGTTATTGACACATTCGTATCATTTTATACCCCATCGTTGATACAGACAAACTTAAATCGCATTTGTAAAAATCATTGTGAAAAATACTGAAAACAGTGTTTATGAACCGATTGCGCCACCAGGATTCCAGAGTAATTTTAATAAATAAAGCAAATTTTGCCATGGTTTTCTGAGACACATGTGTGATGTCTTACATGATGTAAAAGCTGACCTTTATCGAGTTTGCAGACTCATTTCAAAATGTGATGAAATTGGAAAATAATCTTCTGATATTGCAGAAAACATTGCGGGAAAATGAGAAATTGCTAGTTCACAGCAAATTCTTTTCAAACAATGTCTTCCAGAGTCGTCTGCAACAAACTGGTCAAATGTCGTTATAGTTCGATAATAGGTTATGGCATTATCTTTTCACTGCACATTATCTAAGGAAAGTCAAAAGACTCCTACCTGGTTGATGAAAAAAATATTACGTAAAATTATTGACATTTTGTTAAATGTCAGATTTGTTAACGTTTAAGCAGGTTGTCATTGTTTAAGTCACATTTATAAGTCGCTTTAAGGTAACATGTTACAATAGAACATAGATCATGTATGATCTTGTCTTTTTATTGGGCGGAATCTAAGGTAAGTTCAATAAGTCAAATCATGTCAATAAAACGCCTCATAACGTTACAAAAACGCCACTTTTATATGTTATAATCGTCACACTACATATAAGATAAGACGTTTAACGAGCAAAAACGATGTTAAATTACCCGCATCTTTCGAGGCATCGACGCCAACAACATTAGCGTTATAAAACATGACAAGGTCGAGTAAATTAGTGATTAAAATGTGTCCCCAAACGTTTTACATGTTTTTATGCAATTCGTTTCCATGTCTGAAATAAGATTTAATAACATACCTTTATCATATCGATCACATACATGTACGGTCGGTAATCTGTGATTTTTACGACTGTAAGTTATCTTATATGGTGCTTACATGGATGTGGATTAGAATTGGCATACATGTACTTGTTTGTTACGTTTGGTAAAGTCCATTATGACAAAGGGGGTGTTTTGTCTCTATCAATTTCATCTTTCATCACGGTGGTTTCTTGAATTATAACTTAAGGGAACAGGGATTCGTATTAAAAACTTAAAGTTCGGTTTGCCTGTATGTCGCCCTTTATATAAAGCTATTACCCATACATTCTTAACAACAAACCCATTTGCCTGAAGGCACCTTTGTCCTTCAGCGCTATCAGCGCTTTGATTTTTATAGTTAAAAAAAAAGTATAGTAATTAGGAGTGAAATCGTGCAGGCTTTCCCAGAGGGTATAAAAAACCACTGAGGTAAACTCATTTTTAGGGGAAAACTACATGAGTTTCAAGAAAATCGCTGTTATGTGTTATATAGTGAAGAACAAAAAGCCCTGCACATGTATATATATACTCTCTTTAATATAACGCCCACCCAACATATTCAGCAGAGGACCGTCGAAACCACGATGTCAAATGGTTAGTTAATATGTTCTTTCGTTTTGTCACAATATATTTTACTGAATAACAAATGAAAACTGTTTAGATTTCCGTGCTGTCATTTGCCTTTTGTTGTCGCTTTCGATTTGAATCAGTCGTTTAATATCACATATAGTGAATGAATTAATAATGTACTGCTTATCATAACTCGATCAATACTGATTGAAGTAAGGGTATCAAGCAGTTTCGCAATTTCACAAGGTGATGTTCCATTTTAATTACGTTTGCTTTAGCTCTTTCTTGTATACAATTTTGTCATTAGGCGCTTATTTCTGTTTGATGACCCGTATTACCATTGCAGCACGGAGCAATCACCCCTGTAACAGAGACTGTCAGGTCAATGAGCCAATGACGTGCGAGTATCAGTTTACGGTGGAAAACTATCTCACTCTATCTAAGGTACGAAATTAACAAATGTTTTTAAGAACGACCAGCCTTGTCATGAAAAACATAGAGAAACTTGTACTGTTAGAGTGATGTCGCCTTGCTGCAGTGCGGACGAATGCAATAAAACTGAAATCAAGTAGTTATACAAATTTATTTACATATTATTTCAAATTTACGTATGCTCGTTTCAACACACTTGCAACAGAAATCTTGAAATGCAATCGAGTAAAAGAAACATTTGTCCCGTTTCACACAATGGATATACATGTAGCATATTTGGCTATAAAACGTCGTTGTTCGAACCTTACAGTTGTCCCTGTCCTTTCCCGGTTATGATTTTGGACAACTTTTTTAATTCCTTCGTATGGGCTAATGGTATAAAGTAAGCATGAATATTGATCTAAGGAGAAAGCTGTCATACAATTTTTGTTATAGTGTAAACGTCAACACGTCACATGGACACTTACAACTGGTCCAATTGGTGTATACCGTTGAGACAAAATGATATGTTGCTCACTAGAAGTAGTTTGTGCATTTTTTCAAAGTGGTTTCTAAAGTCTTTTCAGCGCATTTGCACCAAAGTCATATTCGAGTAAGGGGTTAAAAGTTAAAAGTGTACGGTGTTAAAAGCTCGGTTATAAAAGGTACTAGACGTCTATGGCGTGTTTGTGAAGAACACAACTATGATTCAGTACAAGACTTTAGGAAGTCCTCCACAAAAGTGAATAACTCACAGTATTCTGAATCTAATCGTGTTATACTACAAATCTAATCACATTTACACAGTTACAATGTATGACATTACACCGAGAATGGGGACTCTAAATTTGACCTTGTTTGGCGCATCCTTAATGTTTTAAATTACCATTAATTCAAACGTTTCATTCAAATCTTGACTATGTATTTCTTTAAAAGATGGGGGTTATTTTTTATTTGTGAAAACTGAGTGTTATGGACAGAAATAAAACAGAGCATTCAAGACAATGAATTTTAATGGTCAATCTGTCAATTCTGATAAACGTATAGAAATCATAAATTCAGAGAGGAAATAGAGCTGTCAACTACAGACAGAGAGACACCGAAACAGACAGACGAACGGACAGGCAGACGGACAGAAAGGCAGACAGACAGACACCGAAACAGGCAGACGAACGGACAGGCAGGCGGACAGAAAGACAGATAGACAGACACCGAAACAGACAGACGAACGGACATGCAGACGGACAGAAAGACAGACACTATTGTGCAGGGGGACATCCAGCTACACAAACAAAACGACTGACTGTAACTTCACAATGTTTTGTTATTCCTAGGCGTGCTACCTTTGCCCATGGAACACCACCGACTGTTTCCGGCCACACTGTATTTCTACTAACGGAGCTAAGCGGCCCGTGCTAGCTATCAACCGCCAGATCCCCGGACCTTCGATCGAGGTATGGAATTGTTTCCAGTTTCATTTAGCCTTGTTTAACATTTGTGACATGACCGAGTCTAAAGCAAAATCAAACGACATCATAACGAAACTATACTATTAAATAGATATTATTGTAAGAATATAGAATTGAATAGAAATCTTTGCTATACTATATAATATTCAATACCCTTTACCCTGAATGCCATAAAGAAAACTGTTGCTGATACTGCCTTTAGGTCTTTGGTTTAACCTGGATCGAGCCCCTTTTTTCTATTGATACATCGTTTCTAAGGATATGTTCAAAGTGTCTTCAGAAACCAACGTTATCTTATATATCATAGTGAGCAACAGATCCTTTTGTAATAGTGATTTCTATTCAATACTATAATTTTACAATGATTTCGATTCAAAACTATATACATGTAGTCTTATGATAAATTCTTTTAAATTCCATATGGTTTTTACAATAATTTCTATTCAATGGTATAGTTTTTTAATGATTTCTTTTTAATGCTATAGTTTTAAATGATTTCTTTTCAATACTATCCAGTCTTACAATAATTTGAATAACGTTTGCTTTAAGGAACTGTCAACAATGTTTCTATTATATTCACCAGAACTTGGCTAGAGCTCCGAAGTGTCTAGTCAAAGGACACATTGATGAATCTACGCGTACCAATAGGACTCGAGCTAGGAACCCCCCGAGTTCTATGGCCGCCTTCTTAACCAATGGGAAATGCAGAACCCCGGTATTATTACGTCTAAAATAATACCGTTCTAGTATATAATTGACGTTTTGGTTAGTCCTCTGCAATATCGCGTCGATATAGCAGTAAATTTGTGGAAAATTATATAAAACCAAAATAATCAATTCCTTTCTCTGTCCCATATGACTGTTCTGTTAAGGTATGTAAGGGGGACACAGTCCGTTTGAAGGTGGAGAACAAAATGGAGGACGGGAGTGCCGTGTCTATACACATGCACGGAATCAATAATTAATTCCTTTCTCTGTCCCATATGAACGACCTGTTTAGGTATGTAAGGGGGACACGGTCCGTTTGATGGTGGAGAACAAGATGGAGGACGGGAGTGCCGTGTCTATACACATGCACGGAATCAATAATTAATTCCTTTCTCTGTCCCATATGAACGACATATTTAGGTATGTAAGGGGGACACGGTCCGTTTGATGGTGGAGAACAAGATGGAGGACGGGAGTGTCGTGTCTATACACATGCACGGAATCAATAACTAATTCCTTTCTCTGTCCCATATGACTGTTCTGTTTAGGTATGTAAGGGGGACACGGTTCGTTTGATGGTGGAGAACAAGATGGAGGACGGGAGTGTCGTGTCTATACACATGCACGGAATCACACAGAATTACACCAACTACATGGACGGTGTGCCACAGCTTACACAGTGTAATATACTGCCTTCGGAGACGTTTAGGTAATTTATATAACTGTTATGTGCCTTGCACTGTGTAATATACTGTCTTCTGGGACGTTCAAGTAAACTATATACCCGTTATGTGCATTGCACTGTGTAGTATATTGCCTTCTCGGACGTTCGGATAACTTATATACCTGTAACATAGCTTGTACAGTGTAGCATACTGCCCTCTGAAACGTTCTGGTAATTCATATACCTGTTATTTGCATTGTACAGTGTAGTATACTGCCCTCTGAAACGTTCTGGTAATTCATATACCTGTTATTTGCATTGTACAGTGTAGTATACTGCCCTCTGAAACGTTCAGGTAATTCATATACCTGTTATTTGCATTGTACAGTGTAGTATACTGCCCTCTGAAACGTTCTGGTAATTCATATACCTGTTATTTGCATTGTACAGTGTAGTATACTGCCCTCTGAAACGTTCTGGTAATTCATATACCTGTTATTTGCATTGTACAGTGTAGTATACTGCCCTCTGAAACGTTCAGGTAATTCATATACCTGTTATTTGCATTGTACAGTGTAGTATACTGCCCTCTGAAACGTTCTGGTAATTCATATACCTGTTATTTGCATTGTACAGTGTAGTATACTGCCCTCTGAAACGTTCTGGTAATTCATATACCTGTTATTTGCATTGTACAGTGTAGTATACTGCCCTCTGAAACGTTCAGGTAATTCATATACCTGTTATTTGCATTGTACTGCGTAATATACTGCCCTCTGAAACGTTCAGGTAATTTATATACCGGTAACATAGCTTGTATATAGTAATTAACAGCCTTCTGAAACGTTCAGGTAATCCATATACCAGTAATGTGCGTTGCTATGTATAATATATTGTCTTCTAAAACATTCAGGTAATTCATATACTAGTTCCTATTATGTTCAGTCTTTGGAGACGTTGAGGTAATTCATATAGGCAATCCGTTTCATAGCTTGTACAGAGTAATATACAGTCTTCTTGGGAGTTAGGATAATTCTTACACCTGTTATATGCATTAGGCGTGTAATATACTACCTTTTGAGAAGTTCAGCTAATTTAATTACGCGTTACATACCTTATGAAACGCTCATGCAATATATCCACCATATGCCTTGCATATAGTACTCTATATTCTGAGAAGTTCATGTATTCATATACCTGTTTCATACCTTGTAAATACTAATATACTGTCTTCTGAAACGTTCATGTTATTTTTATAGGCCTACCCGTTACATAACGTACGAAATGTATATACCTGCCTTATGTCTTGTACATATTAAAGTTCTGCATTCTAAAGAGGTTTGAGTACTTCATATGCCGTTAATTGTCTACCGCAGCGGAATATACAGACTTAGTTGGGACGTGTCGCTTAAAGGCCCATTAAAGGAGATTAATGCTATCTCAAAGTATATTATTTGGTAAAGTTTTGGACAGATTCAAATAGTCATCACCAGAAACCCCAACAGCACAACTTAAATGTGAAAGTAAACCAGATTAGCAAGTTCTATAATTCAGATTTCCTGATTCTTCACCTCTGACATTGACAGTTGATACACACATTTTTGAACCGACCGATCAGAATTCGTTATTTTGAATATGTAAACAAACAGGTTGTTAATTGAATTGGAGACTATATTTCAAGCACAAAATAACTTATTCTAAATGAGTCTATTTAATAGGGTCTCAATGCATTCCTAAACAAATTCTCATGACTTTTATGAACATATTAAAAGAACTTCATATATTTTTTCAGTAATTTATTTGTACTCCTATTTGATGTGCCTTTAGTCATTGACCCGGTAAATGCCTTGAACATAGTAATAGACTGCCTTTGAGGCGTTCAGGAAATTTATAAACCAAAACAGTACAATACACAGTGTAATACTCAGCATTTTATTCTCCCTAAACGGTGCACCTTCTGAGAGAGAGACGATCAGGAAATGCGTATTTCGTCACTGAATGCGTTAAAGGTTATATTCTTGTTTTGTTTTTCTCGCGCTATCCTTCAAATGCATTAACCATGCCCTAGAAATAAAAGCAACATATCCATACAGTGTATGTTGAACGCACGCCTTCTGGGGGCGTTTAGATAATGTGAATACGCCTACCAACTACCCTTCCAACACCTTACACACTGTTTATTCCCCATTCTGACATAATATTGCGGACCCTTGAATTGGTTTAAACTAGGAGCATCTGCAGAGGAATTCTATCTTAAAGACGGCCCCTGTAGCTTTTAGACATGATAAACTTTGAAATCGAACTCTACGTCTTCTACCGAATAAGACACCAACGTTTTTTCACTTTAGATACGAATTTCTCGCCAACAATTCGGGCACCCATTGGTACCACTCCCATACCGGTTTCCAGCTCGGCGACGGACTTCACGGAGCATTCATCGTTCGGGAACCAGTCAGCGAGGAAATACACAGCGCCCTCTATGACGTGGATATCGGTGATCACGTGATACTGTTGACGGACTGGGAGGACAAACCCAAGGTCACGCGGTATATGGAGGAGGTGCACGATGTTTGGGCGTGGCCGGTGCGAGATATTAGTAGTATGTATGATCTCCTGTCATATGACAAGTCGACAAAAGACCACCACTAATAGCCCTATTTGTCGGAGTTGTTTTCTCAAATAGAATCATTGAACACAATATTTACGAGCACAAGTGCATTTGCTTGATGGAGTTTTGTACACAATTTCATTGGGTTGAATGTTATGAATATTCAAATCGAGTCGTATAGACCAGTCGACAGCACCCCGGCCAAAACGTTTTCAAAATACTGGGTTCAATTCAAGGCTTTAGAAAGTCCTTCACTTTTTCTGAAGAACTTACTATAGTCTTGCACTGAGCCTCCGGATTAGAAAGAATTGAAACACTTTCCACGTACGTTTGTCTTCCAAGATGATACTACACAGTTCCATTGATAAATCCGTAATTGATATTAATGTCAATATGTTAATGCGACTGGTTAATGCAACCGCGATTATCAGACCGTTAAAGGAACGAAAGGGAAGAACCAAATAACAATATGTCTGATTATCATTATCATTTTGTATTTTGTATGTATACTTTAGTAACGGTTAACGGGCGAGGGCGTTCACACATGGTTGAAGACGTTCACAACATCACCAAGTCCGGCGCTACCGTCCCAACATACACTCCGTATGAGGTATTCCGTGTTGTATCGGGTCAAAGGTACGAACATAGTATCGATTTACACCTTTTATTCTGTTCTTCGCGCCCTTTTCAACAGTCATTGACGTATGTTGTTGAACAGTTCGCATGCTTTCACGATTCGAACCAGAAGTAATGATTTGTGATACTTTTTTCATAAACCATGTGATATATTTGTTTTACATGCTATGTTTTTATGATGATGTACTATATGTACTTGTCGAAAATTGAATTTTAAACTGCTCTGTTCTTTAAATGGAGTTTCAGTCGAAGGACCTTCTTGTCACATAGAGTACTTAAGGACATGTTCTACAGTTTTATAAAAAAAATAGCGATTTCATAGAATTTTCTAGATTTTTGGTATGTTATTCAGAATTCTATTGTGCATTCGAAAATGAAAAGAAAAATGCAGTTCGACGAGTTAGTTTTTTTGTAAAATGACAATTTCCGTGGTAACCGTTTGGGGCAAAAATGTCAAAATGACAATAAAAATAATCAAAGGTAATAAAAATTTCTGGAAGGTTAATTAACAAAAAGAAACACGATTTCATACATTCAATACTTTATAATTCAATGTTATTTTAAATTATTACAATCTGAACATTTTTGTAATCAAAATCGGGTTTTCAAAATTTTGTGTTTAACAAAAAACGATGAAATGTTTTTAACAATCAAATGACGTTATCTAAACATTCCTTCCATAGAAAGATCTTATTTTTCAATATGTGAAGTAAAATCTAATATTGAAATACAAAATGCAAGAAAAATGGATATGTTGACGAGTTAGTTTTTCTGTAAAATGACAGTTTCCATGGTAACCCTATTTGAATAACATTTATAAAAACGACTAAAATAACTTTAAACTTGAAAAATAGAGGGTGGGGCTTTATATGCATGAGAAATATATAATAGTGTTAATAATATTTAATTAGTTGATGGATAATTTGAGTATTCTTTGAACAAAATTGCCTACAGTAAATTTCATCCGAATAAAAACGTTTATTCGACTACTTCGGTAACATATTATTATCTCCCTTGGATGCACAGATGTAGTGCGCAGAAAAAACTACCGAGTACTTCCTTAAGAAGGAAGCCGTTAGCATCACTCAAATGAAATGTCAATCGATTGATGGTTTTTTATGATGATTTATTACATTCAATTTCGAGGGAAAACTTGAATTAATAACTCTAGGATGATAAGAATCAACGGCATAAGTCTGAACGTTTGGTCCTTGTGACATTTAACGTTAACCATTGCTATATAACTAAGGATTGTCCTTTACAGATACCGATTCCGAATGATTTCAGCTGCAACACGATGCTTCTTCAAGGTCATGATTGACAACCACAACGTAACTGTCATAGCAACCGATGGAGCACCAATCAAATCAGTCCAAGTTGGCGTGATCATTATTCATCCGGGTTAGTAGCATTTTCACTAGCAATATTGATTGCGATCTCACTTTCAGGGTATCAGTTCGCAGATCTAACTTGTAAATTAATCTTTTAGCAAAGTAAATAATAATGTATTGTTGTCACGAGGACGTAGCGTACAGTATGATTTATTTGGAATGAAACCGAAGACAAAAAGCACATACGATAATGTTTGCCTTCCTTGACGCTTTTATGAGAATGGTGAAAGCATAACAAATGAAAAAGCCATTTTCTTGACACAATGTTAGCACTGGCTTCCAAAACATGGAAATATAACTGAAAAGAGTTGAATATACATTTAACCTCACCGGGAAGGAGTTTTTATTAGCATTAATACAATAATCGGTACTTTGAGTTGCTCTTTCATACAAATGAAGGGAAGTACCAAATGATACACCAAACAATTCACCACAGACCAGCCCCAAACTGATCAGCAACGCATTCCAAACAAATCCAAGCCTATGACCAGAATATTACTGGGAGGTGCAAATAATGTTCTGTCCTTGTTATCTCAGTATTTGTTTCGATGGTTCAATGCAAGACCATAAGTTCTCCACACGAGTGAAGCACTTATGGTCTGGCATTGAACCATAGGTTTGCTTTATTAATTTTTTACATCTTTGAAGACAATGTCTAGCCTTCCTTTGACACAAACCAGTTCTATCCATGGAGGTGGAATATAACAACCATTGTTTTTGTTATTTCGGTCTTTGATATAACCTTAGGGGATTCTTAACGCCGGGAATGATTAGCGGCTAACTTAGCCCCTTGGAATAGAGATAACCTCAAAGCGAGGGGTCAAGATAGGGGCAAAATACTATCGGTCTAGAAATGTACATTTGAGCATTTACTTTTCTCTTTCTGAAAGATGCGCATCTGAGCGCAAACTTCAAGCTAAGGATTTCAGTTAACGTCTAAAATCCTTCGGTCTGAAAAGCGCAACTCTTATCTTAGAATTGTAATTGGAATTTTGATTTAAGTTCTCTAACAATTTGGAATTATTACAGCTGACCAAACACCCGATTGTACATATGTATACAAGTATACTTGAGTCGCTATAGAAATGAGTGTTTATAAGTTCTGTTCAATGTGCTTTACAGGCGAGCGATACGATTTTGTGGTGTCCGCTTCCGCCGACCCTAACGACTACTGGATAAAGATCCTTGGTCTTGGAGACTGTACCCCTTCCGGTGGGAATCATGCCATACTGCACTATGAGGGGTACCAGGGTAACGCAGACATGATACCGTCTGCAGATAAGGACGATTTCGAACGAACCGACCGGGTAAATAAACCGCTTGATGTCAAGAAATTGTCGGGATCATTGACATTATCGAACCACTTTCGTTGTTTTCGTTTTATGCACACACTACGTTTCATGATGGCGTCTCGGGGCTTACAGGATCGAGCACCCTTGGCATAGATTTACAATCTTGCTGACGTCTTGGTTCAGTGGAGATGTACAAGACGTCGTGATGCGTTTTATGGGGGTATCAACGCGCAAGGACTTCCTATCTCTAGCCATAACCTTTCAATGTTGAACTTCATGTGATGCGTTTTATGGGGGAATCAACGCGCAAGGACTTCCTATCTCTAGCCATAACCTTTAAATGTTGAACTTCATGTGATGCGTTTTATGGGGGAATCAACGCGCAAGGACTTCCTATCTCTAGCCATAACCTTTCAATGTTGAACTTCATGTGATGCGTTTTATGGGGGAATCAACGCGCAAGGACTTCCTATCTCTAGCCTTAACCTTTAAATGTTGCTCTTCATGTGATGCGTTTTATGGGGGAATCAACGCGCAAGGACTTCCTATCTCTAGCCATAACCTTTAAATGTTGAACTTCATGTGATGCGTTTTATGGGGATATCAACGCGCAAGGACTTCCTATCTCTAGCCTTAACCTTTAAATGTTTCACTTCATGTGATGTGTTTTATGGGGGAATCAACGCGCAAGGACTTCCTATCTCTAGCCATAACCTTTAAATGTTGAACTTCATGTGATGCGTTTTATGGGGGAATCAACGCGCAAGGACTTCCTATCTCTAGCCTTAACCTTTAAATGTTTCACTTCATGTGATGTGTTTTATGGGGGAATCAACGCGCAAGGACTTCCTATCTCTAGCCTTAACCTTTAAATGTTGAACTTCATGTGATGCGTTTTATGGGGGAATCAACGCGCAAGGACTTCCTATCTCTAGCCTTAACCTTTAAATGTTTCACTTCATGTGATGCGTTTTATGGGGGAATCAACGCGCAAGGACTTCCTATCTCTAGCCTTAATCTTTAAATGTTGAACTTCATGTGATGCGTTTTATGGGGGAATCAACGCGCAAGGACTTCCTATCTTTAGCCTTAACCTTTAAATGTTGAACTTCATGTGATGCGTTTTATGGGGGAATCAACGCGCAAGGACTTCCTATCTCTAGCGTTAACCTTTCAATGTTGAACTTCATAGTTTTGAGTTCGGATTTACATTGAAGGTGGTTTCTGGCTAGCAACTCAATGCTGGTAGCTCTATCCAGATTAAGTGTCTTTTATGGGCAGCTGAGTCTCAATTTTCAAGTTACATCTACACATATTCGGAACATATTACATGTATTCATTTGTTGATATAAACGCATTTCTTTACAAAACCGTAGCGTTTATTTATCTCAACCATTGTCAACCATTTCTTTTTGAAACTGGCTTTCAAGTTGCAATAACACGCTCTAGGACACACAGCGTGAATCGAACCAACACACTCCATACAAGACGGGAACTCTATCTCTATAACACAGTGCAAGGCTGTTCTGTATGACGCTATTGCAAAATATGCATGAATTATTCGAACATCTTATGTTACCTGATCTTTATGAGTGAGTGTGGTCACATGACTCCCCGCTAAGACGGCCAATATGACTTACCCAATACAGGTTTTAAATCCGAATCCCAACGATGACGTTACAAATAGAATACTCCAAGGCGAGCTCAGGTCAGAACCAGGGAATGAGGACATGGATTATACGACAGAAAGGGTGGACGTGAGGAAATACATAGGTCAGTATTAGTATCCGAATTGTTTTAGAATGGAGAACTAAAAGGACTATCTCACATACTTATGATTAATTCTTTTAAGAATTAAATGTTTTCTACAGATAAAATGAAATCAGAGATGTATAGGGTTATATAAAATAATATAATTGATTCAATTATCTACGAGTGAAAATGCGTATATATGCTAAACCAACTTAAATATATTTAGATGTTGGTTTTCTGAGAGTCAAGTTTGTTTTATGATTGTCAGTGAGTTTCAGGGACGTAAGGGGTACAGGTCAGGGGCCTGTTGTACGATAGAATTCACCGTAAACGTTGTATAAAAAGGAAAAGAACTATCATTTAACCCTTTCCTAAACGCCAAATTTTAGACTTTTCCAAATTGAAAGAGTTTGCAGAAGACTTTTCAAAATATCATGAAATTGGAAAACAATATTCTAAATGGGCATAAAACATTGAAGGAAAAGAAAGAATGGCTTGTTACAAGCAAACGTTTTCAAGAGTCGTCTGCAACAAAGGGGTTGAATGTCGTTATTGTTTGGCTCCTATCTAAAAAATGTTTGCGATTTGTATCGTTTCAGAACTGCGCTATTTGGCAAATGACAATTCCATATACAATAATGCAGACTTGTATTCGGTATCGTCCAGATTGGGTATGATAACACCGACCATGAACAACGTATCCTTATAGACAGATGTTGTTTAGTTGGAGTTGTAAGCCGTTTTCAACGTTAGTTTAGTTATATACCGGTGATCAGCGCATCAGATCATGCCAATGGTATCGCATTATTTCCAGCACTTACCAGTATCATTTTCACTCCCCAAACGAAGAGTAAAATATGTAATAATGTTTCTAGCTTTAAGAAGAAGCAAGAATTTGAAAACTGTATGTTAGAACAGAAGTTCTGCAAATCATCGGTTAACCTTTTTATCACAGCGTCTTGAAACTTGACATGTCTACTATGAAAACGTGAAGCATCTTGCAAAAATGTATGCATTCATCATAAACTCTATAAGTTCCCTTCTGTAGATTTTTTTCATTTTGTAATTATTCATTTATGTATCAATCTATCTTTTTATTTGTTTGATAGAATATAATTTCATATAATTTTGCATTATATCTTAAGTTATGACTTTGAGGGAATTTGGCATGACAAAGAAGTCTATCTAATGGTATTACGCTGTCATGCACATCTATCATCCAAGCCATCGTATCACGTGGACAATATTTCATTGCTGTACGAAGGCAATCTTGTCTAGTACGTGGTCGTTCACAACTACAAGCTAAATCATCATTTCTTTTTGAAAATGTTCATGGCTCCTCGCTTGATAACCATCATAGTATTTAGTGGGCTTGGGTATGTTTCCGTGTAGACCATACCGCAAACAATAACCATTCATTAGACAACAGACACCGAGGATAATCTTCATTATTGTAGATTTTTGTCACGAACAGCTAAAATCCCATCAATCTACGAGCTTGAATTTCAGCTCATAGCTAAACGATAGCTTTGTCATGTCCCATTGTATAGCATACATCAAACAATGACATAGAAACTATATTCTTCATAATGTGAGTGTGTTCTCACACCCAGCTATAACCCTATCATTCAACGCGCTTTGTTTTTAGTTCATAGATATGCGAAGGCTTTGGAATGCTCCCATGTATATCATAGACTAAACATTGGCCAAGAAAACATTCCTTTTCAATGCAGAGTGCTGTTTGTTATGCACAACTGAACCCCGGAAACCCCCTCGCTTTGACAGCATTTCATAGCTAAAAGAGTATTCTACCAATTCCATGTAGAACAATCAAACTCGGAAATAATCAACCTTAACCGCTATCCAAGATAACGATGAAGCTTCCGCCAATTCCCCTGTCCACACAATGGTCCGATCTGAAGGACAATACGGTGTTTTGTAATACCGACACACTAGATACAACACAGTGTGAGGATGGCTTGTGTCATTGTTTCCACATACAACATGTACAACTTGGACAGGTAAATAGTGTCATTATTTCCTATTATTCACGCTAGATACGACACAGTGTGAGGATAACTTGTGTCATTGTTTCCACATACAACATGTACAACTTGGACAGGTAAATAGTGTCATTATTTCCTATTATTCACGCTAGATACAACGCAGTGTGAGGATGGCTTGTGTCATTGTTTCCACATACAACATATACAACTTGGACAGGTAAATAGTGTCATTATTTCCTATTATTGACGCATGATACGACACAGTGTGAGCATGACTTGTGTCATTGTTTCCACATACAACATGTACAACTTGGACTGGTAAATAGTGTCATTATTTCCTATTATTCACGCTAGATACAACACAGTGTGAGGATGGCTTGTGTCATTGTTTCCACATACAACATATACAACTTGGACAGGTAAATAGTGTCATTATTTCCTATTATTGACGCATGATACGACACAGTGTGAGCATGACTTGTGTCATTGTTTCCACATACAACATGTACAACTTGGACAGGTAAATAGTGTCATTATTTCCTATTATTGACGCTAGATACGACACAGTGTGAGCATGACTTGTGTCATTGTTTCCACATACAACATGTACAACTTGGACAGGTAAATAGTGTCATTATTTCCTATTATTGACGCTAGATACGACACAGTGTGAGCATGACTTGTGTCATTGTTTCCACATACAACATGTACAACTTGGACCGGTAAATAGTGTCATTATTTCCTATTAATGACGCATGATACGACACAGTATAAGCATGACTTGTGTCATTGTTTCCACATACAACATGTACAAATTGGACTGGTAAATACTAAATGTCATTATTTCCTATTATTCACGGATGATATGACTTAACTATGTAGCAGTTCATCCACATTGAAATAGAAATAATCATGTAAAATGCATGTAATTGTTCTTTGATAATTGATCAGTATATATTGTATGTTTATATGATTGTATTGTAAAAATGACTACACACATATGTGGTGTCCAATAAAAGATATCTGTCTACCTAAAAGGCTGTATCATCTTCATCAAACTGAGTGCATGTTAACACATTGCCACCTAACGCCACCATTTTGCGTCGTGCAGCAGAATATTTTTAAAAAGCATTTTGGCAAAAGAAGAAATTGCTTTTCACAAGCAATTTCTCCTTTTGCCATAATGCTTTTTCAATCTTTTCACATATCGCAACAGCATAACTGAAAAGCTTTTAACATGTTTACAAAGCTTTTCTAGAGTCGTCTGCTTAAGGTTAAAAAAATTGTCGTCTGCGGTTTTGTTTTTCCCATGGAAAGCAGTGTAATGAAGCAACATATGTTTCAATATATATGGTGTATCGTTGTACAATGATTATAATAATTGTAGAGTTCTTTTATTGCAGGAATGTATGCCATCACTTTACAGTAAGCCTCTTGACACTCCATGGGAATTATTTACATTCTTTGGTGTGAAATATTTGAAAAAAAAAACGCAAGCCTTTATATGCAATAAAACATTTGATTATCAAATCAAACCAAAGACATTGAATTATTAACTACAGTATGTCTTTGATGCGCTGCCATTACGTCAGATATATGTACGTGCAATTTTCAGGTGGTTGAACTTTTCCTTGTTGGCCTTCTCGGTGATCCTCATCAATTCCATCTCCATGGTTACTTATTCCGAGTGGTGGGAACCGGAGTTGTAAGTACCCGATATTCGTATTTGTGATGCATCATCTGAAAATACGAAACTACATGCTACATGTCATGATAAATATCTTAAAGCAGCAACAAAATGCATCGACCATGCTCATCTGGATTAGGAATGTCGTTTACGTTTCTTAAACGAATTATCGGTTTATTGTTTTCCTGTTTAAGCAAAGGTGTAGCCGTCCACGTGTATTGTTTTTATGTTGTCTGCTGGAAGTTTCCTAAAAGAGGAAAAGAGTTAATCCATAATACCTCGAATTACTAAAATTTCATTTTTTTCAAACCCAGATAACTTGTTTTCACTCTTTTCGTCATCAGTAAGAAAGGCTTTATTAGGCGTGATTGTTTCTCTTATCGATTTTACATGGCGAAAATGTGTAATGTTCGTATATTTCATAATGAAAACTTGACTACTTCCAGATTTCGTCAGATTCATCAGCCTTCCATACAACCCGTATGGAGGATATTATATCACGTGACCAGGACTCGACCAATGGGTTCCCGAGAACGCTGGCCAATCCACTGAGAAAGGACACCGTCACAGTACCAGCCAGGGGAGGTTACGCTATCATCAGATTCAAGGCCGACAATCCAGGTATGATCACAATTACAAACCCCTCCTCATTTGGTCAATGACACGTTTCACTTCATTAACCCATAGAATACTGGGTACTTTTCTAAAAGTAGATGTTTGTGTTGTCTGCTTTCAAAATATCTGCTTTTATTTAATGAAGAAAGATACCCAGAGCCGCAAACAGGTTAGATCACAATTTAATTAAGGGTGGCCTGGATCCAACTGTTTGTATAAGCATGAAGTCGGTTACAGCACTATAAGGGTTAACGTTATTGAAGCGTAGCGGAAAAAAGCCATATGAGGAGTTCGTCACAATTTGTGTGTCTTTGGTTAATCGTTTTACTTTGCAAACTTTGTTTTGAGTTGGCTTTAGTCAAAAGTGAATATTAGTTAAATATATACGAGTATGTCTACGCTATTTTCAATATTTCGACCTGTTATCTTTTTCAAGATAACACAATATTAACTTGGCCTTACACCTCTTCAACCTTCAAGTATCCCTATTGAAATAAGTATACTTAAATATCTTATTTATTTATTTTGAAAAAAAAAATGCCTTGACCATTAATATTGAAATAGAGTTTCTTATAAATATGTATACGTTTTATTTTGGTTTTACGCTTGAGTCCATAGTATTTCCTGTTATAATGCGATGCTTGGTCCATACTCGATGAAGGAGGAGCCAAATATTAACTACATGTCGATGGTTCAATGCAACTTACCCTCGATTTATCCGTAATGGCTTTAAAGCTTGCTAGAAAAGGTCATCATCAGGCACAATTGTATGGTTACACCTTTTCATGCATCAGTTTATCCCCAAATTCTTTTCTTTTCTTTGTCATTGATCGACACACTCAGCTTAAATTTGTTGAACACCATGTCAACAGACGTCAACTTCAATTATACATTTTGGTGCTCATGTACCACCATCGTCATGTGTTATTCATTTCAGTTTGGTTTGGACAAGCCACCCTGAAACACATTAACGAGAATATTCATAACGATTAAAGCAATGAAATTTAGTAAGAGCCACCGACAAACAAATATACGTAGACATACGTAGATCATGGCTGTTGGTTCAGTGCAATGTCGTAGTGAGTCATTCACAAAAGTGATGGATATTCTAGTCCTGCATGGGACCCTCGTATCTAAGATTACCTCTGACGAACATTGGCGTAGGATTGTATCGACTTATCAATTTGACCCGTCGCAAAAAGCTCCTGAATATGCAAATAATCTAATAACTAAAATCATCATGAATATCTATGTATTTAGGTATGTGGTTCTTCCATTGCCATAATGAGGGACACCTTATGCAGGGCATGGCTATGGCGATCAAGGTCGGTGACCCCGCCCAGTTTCCCCGCCCCAAGTCCTTCGTACCGGAGTGTGGAGGCTATCACTACAGACGAGGGTTCTGTAACTCCGAGATCTCCATGGCAAGGACAAACCGTGTCCCAACGTTGGCTTGTTTTGCACTGGCGATGCTGGCATTTTTCATGTCGTGATTCGATTTGTTTTTGTAATTTTATTGTATTTCTTCCATAATCTTACATATCTATTGTACAGACTAACATGGGCTAAGCTCATGCCATGAGACCGCCATGGCTTCGATTTGGTTTTGTGATTATATTTTGTTTAATCCAGATTTGTTTTTATGTTTACTCTAAAGACTAACATAGACTTGGCTCATTTCGCGATTCCGCTATGGAGAGAGTCGATTTGTTTCTGTTATTTCATTGTTTTTATTTTATATTGGTTTTGTAGTATTTACAGACTAACATGGGCTTAGTTCTTGCAATGGGTCTATCAGGCGAGACCCGGTATGTCCTAATCGTTTTTGTGTCAGATTGATTTTGAACATTTTCTCAACATATTAATAAAACTCCATATGAAAGATGGAAAACATTGAATAGTAATAATGGCTCCCCTCAGAGGCAATCCTAGTAATGGAAATAGTATTGTGGAAAGAAAGTGTCGTGTCCAGAAAGGGTAGTGCCTCATTGGATTGAGAAATTGCTGCGATATAACCGGAAAGAAATATATAGAAATTAAAAAGCCACAAAGCTTTATGCAGAGTTATCATTAAGGTTACTTTTTTAAACTTTAAACAACATACCATTTGTATGAGGGATGAGGGAGATTTGGTAATTAAACTTGACGGTGGCCAAACTCTTGGCTTATTTATCAAATAACTATGTTCACGTACGATTGCATTAGTACTAATGCACGTTTGCCTTACCGAAATATCCCTAATAATTTATAAACACATTAACTTAATGCAGGAAAAGAGGCATGTTTTGTTGTATTCATACCTTATTAAAGAATGATTTCCTCTTGCTTTATTCATTACGTTATTTTGTCATTTCACCTTTGGAATGTCAAGTCTTGGTGGCTCGGTCGATAACGAGTCCGAACACGACAACATTGATCCTGGGTTCGATACCCCGACTCTGATAGTATTCAGGTCGATGTTTAATGAAATCTGGGACCTGTCTCTCAAAGATTCGGGACTTTACATCTACGTTAACAAATGTTTCGTAATCCTTGATTCTCAAAGGTAATATTGTTTTTATGAATGGAAAATAGACATATTTACATATGGGGAGTCCTCCCTTTGTATAAAGCCATTTCCCCCAGAAGAATCCATACTAAGAATCAAACGTGCCTACATTGATCTATAAGTATCCGATTAGTTTTATCAAAGACCTATTAGACATGTTAATTATGTCTTTGGTTTTAGCAGTAATCTGTGCGTCAAGTTCAGACTATTTCACTTGTGTTTAGAGACTGAACCATCTCTGCGCTGATACATAATCAGTTTCAGAACTAATCGTTATCATGATGTCATATCTAATGGTATTTCGAGTCGAACGTCGCAAACACTACTCTAGGATATATGTCTTGCTCAAAGGCTCTCTATAGAGAAATTAATTGGATGGTATCGGCAATTGAACCTGCGTTGTCTGGTCTCAGGTCCCATGTGCTAGTCAATATTCCATGATGAATTATTTTTACTTTTAATAGACTCGTTGTTTCCTTTCCATGCTCAGTGTATAACACCAAGTTACAGAATTTGAAGCAAGCAATCCTTACTAGACTTTCCATATCTCTTTAATAGATTTTGTGACAAAGAGGGTATAAGTTGTAAAACTTCACAAGAGTTACGTATTTACATTTCTTTTGCCAGAAGACACTGTACTTAGAGACACTCAAACCAGGATCAATTTAGGATCACCCGTCCCGGGCGTCCCCAAATTCCTAGTGCTATAAAGTTGTATTTGCAATATCTACGTCTGGATCATTCGGACTACCGGTGCGAGGGCATTCTATGATGAAATGATTAGTCCCAACGGGACTCAACATAGGAAACTAAACATTTAACCCGGATTCGAGCCATTTACAAAATATGATTGTGTCGCTTATGCAGACTACCAATACCATAAATTCTATACAAATCAAGATGCGTGTACTTTTATCCTTTGACAAGCACAAGCTCTTGAAACAACAAAACCTTTGGTGTCATCCCCGGGCGAACCTTTATTTTAGTTATATATTTGCCATAAATATCGAACAGTTTGGCTGATTTCATCAAATTTGTTCACTTTTGCGCGCTTACAGAATTGGTATCTAGAAACCACTGTGAACAAATTATTCATTCATTGGTAGACTTTAGCAGACTTGTTTATATACAGTTATCCATCTTAGTTTAGTTCAATCATATTTCATTGCATTATTCCTACATGTGTTACAAGACATATATACAACAAACAGATAAACATGTAATTAAATAAGACATGAAAAGGCATAAAAAATAATTGGGCCACAAACTATAACAACATTAGCGATTGGCCCTGTCCTATTTTGTAACTTAGCACTTAATGCTACCTTTTTAGATTCGAATCATGAGCCTTAAATATTGGTTTGTATCTTTCTTATATAAATTAATGAAGAAGAACTTGTAAACCACTTAAACCTAAGCTTACGGCACAGTAACAAATTGTTGTTAAGTTTTATTTCATACAAAAGACGAAGTATCCACCTTTTAAATGTACAGGAACTGATTCGGTTTCCAGTTAATGGATACATAAGTTGTAGCTGAGAAAGACAGATAAACTGACTGAAAGAGGTTATAGTATCTTTAATTTAAAGAAAAAATGTTATAATATAATATCTATCCCT
The DNA here is from genome assembly GCA_947846245.1 of Cerastoderma edule. NCBI lineage: Eukaryota > Metazoa > Mollusca > Bivalvia > Cardiida > Cardiidae > Cerastoderma > Cerastoderma edule. The sequence continues at coordinate 32,085,889 of OX401410.1, forward strand.
TTCATCAAAGGATTTCATTAACTGGTTTTGAAAAAAGGAGACATTACTTTTAAGGATCAGAGCAATTCATCCTTTATTCACTATGGTTTCTGTCCATTAAAACAAACAGCATGTGACTAATTAACTAATTCCCAAATAATGAAGACATTTTACCACTTTGTTGCAGACTCTGGAAAACATTGTGGGAAAAGGAGAAATTGCTCGTGACGAGCAATTTTTCCTATTCCCACAATGTTTTCTAGTCTATCAGAAGATTACTTTCCAATTCCATCACCTTTTTGAAATGTCATCTGCAAACTCTTTCAATTTGAGACAGTAAAAAATTTTGCATTTGGTAAAGGGTTAAAAAGTTCCCTGATGTTGTTGAGTAGAAATTAGTGTGACAAAGTGAGGAATGACTCGTAAAGAAACATTTTCTTTTTGACTATAGCCAGAGACATAGATAACACACACACATTATCTATGTCTCTGCTATAGCCTTAAGTCATTTATAAATCTTAAGCAAGGACGTCCTTACTTTCATACTGATACTTGTAACTATCAGTATTACGCGCAACGTCTAGCTGGTGATCAATCGTATCTACTCGGCAATCCCCGTAACAAGTCGGTAGATATACGTTATTTTAAGAAATGGCCGAGGTGTTCCGATTGGTACTGTGTCGTTTCAATCTGAACACATCGGGTTTATCAAATGAAAACACCTCTGAAATAATAGGGATGACGCCATATTGGTTCCCAGCGGAATGACGTCACTTCACTTTCGTGTTTAAAAATAGATATTATATGTGAAATCTAAAAAGTCGTTAAATTTGATTGAGGAAACAACTTTACATGTCATAACAACAATTTTGCCATTTGGTATGAGTTACTGATAAAAAGATTATTTAAAATAATGTCCATACACATTGAACTACTTAACTTGCACGCTTAGAAAATGTGTTAATTGGCGGATGCCGATTTACCCGAAAAATTGTAACCCTACACTTATATCCGAGGTGTATTTCACAGCTCACGGAAATACCCGAGTAGTTCCGATTGGTGTCGTTTTCCAGCTATTTATAGCTTTAGGAAAAACCCAGATAAAAATTGACGCCCACACAAACTGCTTATACAAAGTTCTGACATTTTCAAGACGATCACCGACCCAAGGAATCAGCATTGAGCGATCAAAAGGCTGTTTCTCGAAAGGTTTGATTTTCTTTTTCCCTAAAAAGTTTTCATATACCTGTGTTTGTGAATTAATGATTTTCGCCCAACCAAAATTTGTATGACGCATATCGATTTAGAAACAGGAAAGGTCATAAAATCGGTCGAGAATTAGTCAAATTTTTGCGAATAACTAGACTTTATACTGGTAACGTTCGAACAAACAATAAGTTATTCTATTCTCAAAATATCGAGCATTTATGCCATAAATGAAAAGAAAGATTGGAAAACTAGCCTTGTGTGGAAGAAATTCATAGTTGAAAAAAGGCAGAATCATTCATGTCGTCTGCTACAGTTTTTTCATGGTTCCAGTAGATCTATTTGGAGTTATCTGTACGTAGGAAAATCTGAATTCCATTTTAAAATTTTCGAACGATATATTAACAAGTTCATGTATAATTGTTGACAAAATTGACTCTTATACTCTTCGTTGAGATTTCAAATGTTCAATTATTCTGTAATTTCTAATGAATAAATCCATCTTGAGACATGTTGTATGAAATCGTTTCATGAACTTGCAAGAACAAACCTTTGTTAGACCAGACCCTTGGTGATAAATTCCTTTCCCATGCTTTTCCACATGAATCAAAGAACTTAAAACATGATTTATACAAATGTACCATTATTGAGTAAAAGGCCAAAAATAAATCTTTATCCATAGATATCATCTTACTTCTGTGGACTTTATTCTAATATCAATTTGTCAGACTGAGTGCCAAAAGAAGAAACGTCTTGTTACAAGCATTTTTCTCCATCTTCATCATAATGGTTTGATAAAACTTCTAGCGATTGACTGATTGTTCATTGAAATGCATGTTTATGAAGTAAAAATGATTTGATGAAGTTTTAAATTTCTTCTTTTCTAGAACTTATTTAATCCTTTTCAGGAGATCTGCATGTTTACCAACTTTAATGTACCTATTGTGTAATCATTTAGTGACTTAACAAGTGTTTATGAAATAAAAACAAAAGTAAATCCACATGCATGTTGAGGAATAATCACTTTTTGATTTAACTCTTATAGTGCTGGAATCGACTTAAGCAAACGAGTTGGATCCAGGCTATTTAATTGGCGGCTGGCCTGTGACCTAACCTGTTTGCTACTCTGAGTAACTTTCCTCATCAAAATTAAGCAGATATTTACGTTTTTGTAAAGCAGACGACACAAAAATCTATTTTTAGAAAATTACCCAGCATTCTAAGGGTTCAGGATGTCTGTGATAGTAGCAGTTGTTGGTGCGGGTGTTGTAGGACTGTCTACAGCCATTAACATACAGAAGGTCTTGCCTGATGTGAAAGTAAAGATCATCTCAGACAAGTTCTATGAAGGCACCACATCATATGGTAGCGCAGGCTCCTACCTCGTCACTGTTCCAGGGGACTTGCCTGTGGAAGGGGCATCTAAAGCCAAGTAAGATTGGTATTTATAGTAGTAGTTATAGTAAGTTTCTGACACAAGTCCCATATGGGTCCTCGTCGTCAGTGTAATATGTTTCAGTTTTGTAAAGGCTTTCCTGGATACACCAGTTGTAGGCTAGGGCTCTGATGTAAGAAATATTTATGGTATATTGAAAAGAGATAGTGTCTATGCTGTTTTTGAACTAAGGCTTTTTTTGGCTGTACCAAAGACAAAAAAAAATAATGGTTATAATTTTGACAATTCCTTAACATAAAAAGAGATGTCCTAACTTGTCAACTAGTCATTGGCATAACTACTATGACATTTACAGTGCTCAGTCACTCTTGAATCAAGCTTGCATTTTAACCTGTAGAATTGTGTGAAATGACTTTAATGCAATTGTAGAAGAAGAATTTAGAATCAAATGGATCAAAGGAGAATTAGAATTATGCTTGCAATAAAAACATTTATCATTTCTCATTTGTTCTCACAATGGTTAATCATGAAACATTCACAGAAGTTTTTGGCTGTGAGTACATCAAATTGAGTGAATAAGGAGAGAGGGGTAAAAAATGATTATTATGTCTGTCACTTCCAATCAGTCTTGTGTAGTGTTTTTTGACTGAAACCATAGAATCAAAGGACAGGTATAAATTCAAAATTAAAAGATGTCTCCCCTATCATTTATCACAAACATGTAGCACTTACTATAGTATCCCACAAACGTGAAGCACTCATAATACAAAAGTACAAAATGAGGGTTTATTGCAAGACTATAGTAAGTGCTTCAAAAATGTAAAGCACTTACAATGGTCTTCAAATATGAAGTGTTTACCATATTATTGCACTGAACCATTGACATGACAATTTGAAGAATTGGTTAAGGATGACTGTTGCATTACTTACATATTTGTAATACGGGTTCTGACAGGGTGCGAGCCCAGGCATCATGGGACCATTTTAGACAGCTTGCTGTCGGACCAGAGGCATCAAAAGCTGGGGCTGTGATTTGTACAGGATATCGACTGAAAAAAGAGGAGGCTAAGGTAAATCAAAGTGCTTAAGGCACTGTAGTGGGGGTGCAAGGTATGCTTGCTTCATTGTCACACTATATGTTTCTTCTATAGTGAAAACTTGTGATCCATGAAAAGTGTTGAAAATTGAAAATGTTAGAAACATATTCTATTATGAACAAAATAAATGTCTGTATTCATATAAAAAAAAACCATTAGAATGAGTATAGGTAATCCAGTAAGAAAGAAGTGTGTTTAACCTATTACCTCATGTTTGATCTGTGACGGGCACTATTTGTTATAGCGGATAACAATTATAAAGATCAATTGTAAACCTAGTTTTCTTTGTTCTTCTTGATGTTTAGTTCCAGTTACTTTACATGTAACCAGTTGTAACAAGTATTTACAACTTAGAGACTAATCACTCTTGATTCTGCTTACTGGATACACAAACATAACTTTCATAGATTCTTGGGTTGTTCCCTGTATTTGCATCACCGCTCTAAGGGGATAAAATCCTGTGCCTTTAGTTCCAGAGGTAGATGCTCTACCACTGCACAAATGTCACTCACAATTTTTATATTTTTTGATAAGGAAAATTGAAATATAAGCAAAGGTCACTGATCATGGACAATCTCTCTATTTTCTCAATGACCCCTATCATTATCTTCTTGTGCTCTATAATTGGGATGTATGAGGGATTTAGCTATAAGCAATTGTTCATGTGATAAGAAATTACTCATGAAAAAATGTATGAGTCATTGATTGACATTAAACTCATTGTATCCAAATATGGAATGTGGTCTTGTGATTACACCAACAATCAAAATGACTGACATGAAAGTGTGTGTGTGTGTGTGGGGGAATTCCCATTATGGATAGATAAATATTGAAATCAGTGTGATAAATACAGACTTGTCACATTCTTTTCAAAAGTTTCAATAGACCTCACATGAGTTTGTGCAACTGTTCCACAAAGAATACAGCAGTGGATGACAGGCATGAAAGGTTGGAAAATAACATTTTGAGGGTTCAATGCAAGACTATAGTAAGTGCTCCATAAACATGAAGCAGTTACTGAAGTATTGCATTGAACCCCCCTGAGACATTGAGAAAGAAATTATTGTGATATAAATATCAAATTGCTCTTTAGAAGCATTATCTCCTGTTTTGGCAATATTTTTTTAACCTTCACCATAGATACTTTGTAGGAAAATATATTTTTTTATTCTAAAGTAGTATCGATTGTTCCAGTATTTATAAAGTGATACATGTATGCTGGTGTATGCAGTTTGAAAATTCACACTAACTTCTTTCTGCTTTCATTAAGAAGTCACCTTTGTGGCCTAGAAGTTAGATAGCTGAAATGTCAATGACCTAGCTCCCTTTTGTATGGGTTCAAATCTCTGTAGAAGTAGATTTGGGTTTTCAGAGGAGTTGGTCTCCTTCCTGACTTAAAGGACTGTCCAAAGTTCTAATCAGGTTTACTCTTTTCAAAAGTGATCAAGCCAAGCATTTGTGATCTAGCACCAACTGACTAGAAGTTCTTCTTCACCTAAACTATAATGCTGTTATTAACTCAACTTTCCATGAAACTTTTTCTATGCTCCTTTACTTATAGTTTTAGTACTGTTCTTCAGCAATAATTTGCCGAAGGACTGGATATAACTTATATGGTCAAGCATTTTCCCTTTGACCATTTCCCTCATCCTGACTAGTTTTAATTCATCTCCAGCTGAATTGTTTGACTCTGTAATGTATGTGGAACATTTGTGTATAGAACCTAGGTATTGGTTAAGTGAACATGCAGCATATATATATTCTTTACAACAACAACACTACTGATCAGTCTATGACAATGTTTTTTCATCGATCAAATGCTTGTCTGTTGAAATTCTCTACACTCAGTTCATTAATAAAAGAAAATACTGTGATTAAAAGAAACAGCAATTTCTTCTTTTCTCACAATCATATCTAGCCATTCTTACATAAAAATTGTCTTTTTGTCATACTTTGAACACTGCTGTTGCTATTTTTTTGTTGTCTTATAGATTTCAATTGGAACCAGTTATAAATCCCAAAATGAGGATCTGAGTCAAATGAGGAAGATTTTATTTTTTGTGAGGGAGACAAATAGAATAAATACACTAAGTATGTTAAACAGTCAACTAATCTTACACCTTCTGAAGTGCTTTCTAACTGTTCTAACTTTAGCTGCTATAGCTCTGTATCGTTGTTTGAATGTGCTCAGGATTCAAGCCCATCATGGACCTCTTGTTTGCAGAATAAACTGGAGTGTGTGTTCAGTGATGAAAGAATTCCTGACTCAGAGCTGCAACAACTCGGGTTTCCAGAAAGGTTTAGGTGAGCAATTATTTGCTTTTTTACAATACATTTATCACAACAAACATCATCATCATCAACATCATCATTACCATCATTGGTCATAAGAATATGGTGACAATGGAGAAGCATTCATCATCATCATAATCATCATCAGTATTGTCACCATCATCATGATAATCAATAATTGGTCTTTAGATTATGGCTTAGGTGAAGGAGGATTCATCATTAGCAAATGCATCATCAAGCATTGTTGGTGTTTTGATTATCTTACAGATGTAGGGTAATCTTTCATAGTGGTATCTTTTACGGTATCTGTCTTACTTCGTATATTGATAAACTCAAATTCAACCTTCAGGTACCAGTCTGTCAAATGGATGAACCTTTCAGAGTTCCCATTCACAATGATCAGAATAAGAGTTCTGTCGTCTCACCTTAACTTTTTACTCATTAACAACTTATTTGATGCGTAATAAATTGAGTATAGAGACCTACCCAAAACAATCTGTTATTCACTGATCAGTTGTAATATGATGGCTATATAATTACACATGCATGTCCTTTTTAACATTGTTACTAGTGGTGGAACCGACTTCATGCAAAAGTAGATAAGAACTATAACTTATTAAAAAGAAAAAAATCGTTTTCTAAATGATATTGTAGATACAGTTCTAGCGAAATAAGAAATTTCCGTTTCACTTGTCCAACTTTAAGTTTTTGTTTGTTTCTGATCTCAGGTTTGGATATAAAGCTACAACAATATTGATGGATATGAGGCGGTACCTACTCTGGCTTATGGAACAGTAAGTACAACCAGACTTTTATTACAATCAGTTTAACCCTTTCTCTGTTCTATTATTTTTTCATTAATACAATTACATGCATGTATTTTGATTTATTGCAGATTCATCCAAAATGGTGGCGAAAAGGAAGAAAGAAAACTTCAAAACTTTGGTGATGTAAGTATACAAATATTAACTAAAGACTTAAAGACTGATTGATTTGTAAACTGATTGTATTTTTGTATTTCCTCATTGGTAACACATACCAGAGTTCTGGAAACCAAGGTGACAGAAATATCGTTAATTGAATGACAACTTATAACTCATCCAAATATACCATTGAAGTGAATCACATGACCTTTAGCCAAGAAAATTATCGATCATCAATGACCGATGTAGTGATCAAACAAAGTATAGGGCCTCTGTGACTTAGCGATGAGAGTACAGAAATTTAATCACATGACCCCTCTTAGCATGGGTTCAAGTCTTGGTGAAGGCATGTGGAATTTCAGTAGAGGCAGTTTCCCAATTGACTGAAGGAATGCAAAAACCTGCTTGAACAGTCAATCAATTTTTTTTTTACTCCAAAATTTTGAGTTTGGCATCACCACATATCTGCAATTAGTTTTATGGGAAGTAAACACGATATTGATATAGATAGATGAATCATGCATGAAGTTATGAAACCATTTCAGCAATAACCATTATAACAATGTACAAGATATATGTTGTAAATTAAGCGATTTCTTACCAAGTATAAACAAACTATGGTTTGAAATAACTATATGAGTAATATCCATATATCCATTTATTCCAGCTTGCTGGTCAATATGATGTAGTTGTAAACTGTACAGGATATGGAAGTCGAGATCTTGTGCCAGACAAAGATGTGGATTCTGGTAGAGGTGTTGTTGTAAGGGTGAGTTTAATACCCAAAACTTGTTGTAAGGGTGAGTCTAATACCCAAAACTTGTTGTAAGGGTGAGTCTTATACTCAAAACCTGTTGTAAGGGTGAGTCTAATACCCAAAACCAGTTGTTAGGGTGAGTCTAATACCCAAAACTTGTTGTAAGGGTGAGTCTTATACCCAAAACCAGTTGTTAGGATGAGTAAATTACTCAAAACTTGTTGTAAGGGTGAGTCTAATACCCAAAACCAGTTGTTAGGGTGAGTCTAATACCAAAAACTTGTTGTAAGGGTGAGTCTTATACCCAAAACCAGTTGTTAGGATGAGTACATTACTCAAAACTTGTTGTAAGGGTCAGTATATTACTCAAAACTTATTGTAAGGGTGAGTCTTAAACCCAAAACCAGTTGTAAGAGTGAGTGAGTATATTTCTCAAAACTTGTTATAAGGGTGAGTCTTAAACCCAAAACCAGTTGTTAGGGTGAGTTTAATACCCAAAACTTGTTGTAAGGGTGAGTCTTATACCCAAAACCAGTTGTTAGGATGAGTATATTACTCAAAACTTGTTGTAAGGGTCAGTATATTACTCAAAACTTATTGTAAGGGTGAGTCTAATACCCAAAACTTGTTGTAAGGGTGAGTCTTATACCCAAAACCAGTTGTTAGGGTGAGTCTATTACCCAAAACCAGTTGTAAGGGTGAGTCTTATACCCAAAACTTGTTGTAAGGGTGAGTCTTATACCCAAAACCAGTTGTTAGGGTGAGTATCTTACTCAAAACTTGTTGTAAGGGTCAGTATATTACTCAAAACTTATTGTAAGGGTGAGTCTAATACCCAAAACTTGTTGAAAAGGTGAGTCTTATACCCAAAACCAGTTGTTAGGGTGAGTATATTACTCAAAACTTATTGTAAGGGTGAGTCTTAAACCCAAAACCAGTTGTAAGAGTGAGTGAGTATATTACTCAAAACTTGTTGTAAGGTTGAGACTAATTCCCAAAACTTGTTGTAAGAGTGAGTCTTATACCCAAAACCAGTTGTAAGGGTGAATCTTATACCCAAAACTTATTATAAGGGTGAGTCTGATAGCCAAAACCAGTTGTAAGGTTCAGTATATTACTCAAAACTTGTTGTAAGGGTCAGTATATCACTCAAAACTTGTTGTAAGGTTGAGTCTAATACCCAAAACTTATTGTAAGGGTGAGTCTAATACCCAAAACTTATTGTAAGGGTGAGTCTAATACCCAAAACTTATTGTAAGGGTGAGTCTAATACCCAAAACCAGTTGTAAGGGTGAGTATATTACTCAAGACTTGTTGTAAGGGTGAGTATAATACCCAAAGTTTGTTGTAAGGGTGAGTCTAATACTCAAAACTTGTTGTAAGGGTGCGTTTAATACCCAAAACTTGTTGTAAGGGTGAGTTTAATACCCAAACCAGTTGTTAGGGTGAGTATATTACTCAAAACTTGTTGTAAGGGTGAGTCTAATACCCAAAACCAGTTGTAAGGGTGAGTCTAATACCCAAAACTTGTTGTAAGGGTGAGTCTTATACCCAAAATCAGTTGTTAGGGTGAGTCTAATACTTAAAACTTGTTGTAAGGGTGAGTCTTATACCCAAAACCAGTTGTAAGGGTCAGTATATTACTCCAAACTTATTGTACGGATGAGTCTAATACCCAAAACTTGTTGTAAGGAAGAGTCTTATACCCAAAACCAGTTGTTAGGGTGAGTCTAATACTCAAAACTTGTTGTAAGGGCGAGTCTAATACCCAAAACTTGTTGTAAGGGTGAGAATATTACCCAAAACCAGTTGTTAGGGTGAGTCTTATACTCAAAACTTGTTGTAGGCGTGAGTCTAATACTCAAAACCTGTTGTAAGGGTGAGTATATTACTCAAAACCTGTTGTAAGAGTGAGTCTTATACCCAAAATTTGTTGTAAGGGTGAGTTTAAAACCCAAAACGTGTTGTAAGGGTGAGTATATTACCCAAAACCAGTTGTAAGGGTGAGTCTTATACTCAAAACTTGTTGTAGGCGTGAGTCTAATATTCAAAACCTGTTGTAAGGGTGAGTCTTATACTCAAAACCTGTTGTAAGGGTGAGTCTAATACTCAAAACTTGTTGTAAGGGTGAGTCTTATACTCAAAACCTGTTGTAAGGGTGAGTCTATTACCCAAAACCAGTGGTTAGGGTGAGTCTTAAACCAAAATCCTGTTGTTGAATTAAGTCTTATATCCAAAACATGTGTAAGGTTGATTCTAGTACGCAAAACCTTGTGTATGGGTAAGTCAAATACCCAAAACATGTGTAAGGTTGATTCTAGTACGCAAAACCTTGTGTATGGGTAAGTCAAATACCCAAAACATGTGTAAGGTTGATTCTAGTACCCAAAACCTTGTGTATGGGTGAGTCTTATACCTGAAACATGTGTAAGGTTGATTCTTGTACCCAAAACCTTGTGTATGGGTGAGTCTTATACCTGAAACATGTGTAAGGTTGATTCTAGTACCCAAAACCTTGTGTATGGGTGAGTCTTATACCAGTAAGGGTGAGTCTATTACCCAAAACCAGTTGTTAGGGTGAGTCTTATACCCAAAACCAGTTGTTAGGGTGAGTCTTATACTCAAAACCTGTTGTAAGGGTGAGTCTAATACTCAAAACTTGTTGTAAGGGTGAGTCTAATACTCAAAATTTGTTGTAAGGGTGAGTCTTATACTCAAAACCAGTTGTAAGGGTGAGTCTAATACTCAAAACCTGTTGTAAGGGTGAGTCTAATACTCAAAACCTGTTGTAAGGGTGAGTCTAATACTCAAAACTTGTTGTAGGCGTGAGTCTAATACTCAAAACCAGTTGTTAGGGTGAGTCTAATACTCAAAACCTGTTGTAAGGGTGAGTCTAATACTCAAAACTTGTTGTAAGGGTGAGTCTTATACTTAAAACCAGTTGTAAGGGTGAGTCTTGTACTCAAAACTTGTTGTAAGGGTGAGTCTTATACTCAAAACTTGTTGTAGGGGTGAGTCTTATACTCAAAACCTGTTGTAAGGGTGAGTCTAATACTCAAAACTTGTTGTAAGGGCGAGTCTAATATCCAAAGCCGGTTGTAAGGGTGAGTATATTACCAAAAAACAGTTGTTAGGGTGAGTCTCATAACCAAAACTTGTGAGGGTGAATCTAATACTCAAAACCTGTTACAAGGGTGAGTATTATTCCCCAAAACTGTTGTAAGGGTGAGTCAAATTCCCAAAACCATTTGTTAGTGGGAGTCCAAAACCTGTTGAAAGATTGAGTCTTAAACCAAAATCCTGTTGTTGAATTAAGTCTTATATCCAAAACATGTGTAAGGTTGATTCTAGTACGCAAAACCTTGTGTATGGGTAAGTCAAATACCCAAAACATGTGTAAGGTTGATTCTAGTACGCAAAACCTTGTGTATGGGCAAGTCAAATACCCAAAACATGTGTAAGGTTGATTCTAGTACCCAAAACCTTGTGTATGGGTGAGTCTTATACCTGAAACATGTGTAAGGTTGATTCTAGTACCCAAAACCTTGTGTATGGGTGAGTCTTATACCTGAAACATGTGTAAGGTTGATTCTAGTACCCAAAACCTTGTGTATGGGTGAGTCTTATACCCAAAAACCTATTGTAAGATTGAGTCTTACCTCTTATACTTAGTATACTTATATTCTTTGTCTTATACTCAAAACCTGTGTAAGGTTGATTTTAGTACCCAAAACCCTGTGTAAGGGTGAGTGTAATACCCAAATCCATACCCATACCATATCCTGGCATAGTGGTTAGAGTTTTTAACTTGATATCACACCACCCCTTTCGGCTTGGGTTAACATCATGGTAGCAATAGAATTGGAATTTCGTGAGGTTGTCTATGGCTGATTAACAGAAGATTTATACCTTGGTTGACCACCTCTGATGTGCGAACTATATGACGAATACTATTTTGTGGATCCTTCGTAGAATCATCATTATATGACAATTATAATGACTACCCACAATATGGGGTTCAAAGAAGTGGGCAAGGGGAATAACCCTCATATCTGACCCTTTGTCACAGAATGAATTTGGTTTTCATATCAGTGATATTTGGATGTCATTTCGACAAATGAAGAAATTAGCTCATCCCACCGATTTTCTTCCTGTGAAATGAGTTCTTCTGTTACAAGTGATTATAACAAGAGAGTATGTAAAGTATGCTTTCATCCTTTTCAAAACACAAAATTTCAACTGTCCCAAATTGAAAGAGTTTGCAAACGACATTTCAAAATGTGATGGAATAAAAAATATTCTTCTGAAATTGGCAGAAAACATTATTGGAAAATAAGGAATTGCTTGTTGAGAGCAATTTCCTCTTTCCCTACAATGTTTTTCTGAGGCGTCTGCAACAAACTGGTCAAATGTAGTTGTTGTTTTGTAATGAGTTAATGGGTGCATTTAATGATATGATGGTGCTAGTATTCATGCTGACTTGATCATCTACAGACCTAGGCACTAATACAGCACTAATACGATCAATCTTGTTACCTCAGTCACTATAGAGATAGAATATTTTTGTTACCTCAGTCACTATAGAGATAGAATATTTTTGTAAAGACAACTTATAGCTTAATACAGATGCTAGTCATTCAGAAAACTCATATAGGAGCTAAAACAAGATTGACTGTATACTTTTTCTAAGGACACTTTTTAATGATAATTGGCTGCAAGAATATGTCTGTTTTTCTGACTGTCCATTTGACAGTATCTCTGTAATGTTTGTCGGTATTTCTGCCTGGCTGGCCATGAAGCAGATGGCTTTTCTGGTTTGTATGTAAAAAATCATAAATGTTTTGTCTATTTCATGTCAGGTAAAAGCCCCGTGGATCAAGCATTGGGTTGTTACAGATGAGATTACCTATATGTTTCCTGGGTGGGTATTCTGATTCTTTTTGTTCCCGATACCCTCAAAAAATCCCTTGATATCCAGCCTGTTTATTCAACAAAATCTCTTAACTCTATACACATTTTTGAACCAACAGACAAAATCTTTTTTTTTTTACTTGAAGCATGTGAACATGTGAAAAATCTTTCAGTTCTGCTGTTGTGATATGTGAAAAGATTGAAAAGGTTCTGTGGCAAACGAAGAAATTGCTTGTGACAAGCAATTTCTCCTTTTGCCACAGTGCTTTTTGGAAATCGTCTGCTGCAAGACGAAAAAATTTGGCGGTAGATGGTCATATGTTAAATTTTTAAATGTATTTACCTTCTGAGTCCCAATCACACCTTCTTCAGTCATGATTGCAATGTTTCTAGAATATATTTTCAAATCAAAATCTTTCATTTTGTTACAGAGGGCATGCATGTACATGTACATAGACAATCACAGCTAATGAGTGAACAACAGTGTTTGTCACTGATCAGAAACAATTGTGTCTCACAGGGGTGTGCCTTTGCTTGGTTTGTCACATTGGTTGCAGCATGTACATAGAAACATCACAGCTAATGAGTGAACAACAATGTTTGTCACTGATCAGAAACAATTGTGTCTCACAGTGGTGTGCCTTTGCTTGGTTTGTTAGATTGGTTGCAGCATGTACATAGAAACATCACAGCTAATGAGTGAACAACAGTGTTTGTCACTGATAAGAAACAATTGTGTCTCACTGGGGTGTGCCTTTGCTTGGTTTGTTATATTGGTTGCAGCATGTACATAGAAACATCACAGCTTATGAGTGAACAACAATGTTTGTCACTGATCAGAAACAATTTTGTCTCATTGGGGTGTGCCTTTGCTTGGTTTGTTACATTGGTTGCAGCATGTACATAGAAACATCACAGCCAATGAGTGAACAACAGTGTTTGTCACTGATTAGAAACAATTGTGTCTCACTAGGGTGTGGCTTTGCTTGGTTTGTTACATTGGTTGCAGCATGTACATAGAAACATCACAGCTAATGAGTGAACAACAGTGTTTGTCACTGATTAGAAACAATTGTGTCTCACTAGGGTGTGGCTTTGCTTGGTTTGTTACATTGGTTGCAGCATGTACATAGAAACATCACAGCTAATGAGTTAACAACAATGTTTGTCACTGATCAGAAACAATTGTGTCTCACTGGGGTGTGCCTTTGCTTGGTTTGTTATATTGGTTGCAGCATGTACATAGAAACATCACAGCTAATGAGTTAACAACAGTGTTTGTCACTGATCAGAAACAATTGTGTCTCACTAGGGTGTGCCTTTGCTTGGTTTGTTACATTGGTTGCAGCAGTGAGATAATAGTTGCCTCGCGGGCTAAGACCTGGGGCCCGTTTTACTAAACAGTTTACGCTTAAGATTTGCGTAAGTCTAAAACAACAAGTCCTTTTATTTCAATATTTGGCAAAGCAATATTGCAAAGTAACACATCATTGGAATCGTCTCTCCGAGACGCTTCCAATGATGTGTCACATTGCAATATTGTTCTTTCATTGAAGATATTATCCATGTTAATCAATTATGACTTACGCAAACATTTTACATGTATGTATAAAGCTTTCTGAACTGATCAGTGAATGACATTTATTCCCCTGATCAAAGGTGACTGTAGTTCAGAAACATTACATGAATATCTTTTTGCTTGATTTGTTAAACTAGCATTCAACAGCAGCACCCTGTTTTGACTCTGAACTAAACCAATTTATTTCAGCAAGTTAATTTATTTTTTCTTATTTTATGTCTGTCATTTTTCAATGCCTTTCAAATTAATTCACTGACATTAAGTTTGTCATATCTGTTATGCTTTATGTTTATTTTGATTTCACTACAGGATAGATTTTGTTACTCTGGGGGGAACAAAACAGCTTGGGAAAACATCATTGGATGTCACAGATGAGGAAAGAGCTGAAGTCATACGCAAATGTGAACTAGTTTTTCCAAACATAAAGGTATATCTTGTTATGTGTTTAAACTGCTCATTTCTAACAAACGTATCTTTTCTCATAAAGAAGATGTAGTTTTCATGCTTGATAGTTCTTTATCCGGCTTGTCAAAGTTAAATATAATACAGCAAGGGGTTAAACATTTTCATACATATTTATCTTACCTTTCTGATAACATTGTTGCAATGTTGTTGGGGTTGTTTTGGTCTCTCTCCACAGAAAAGTTGTGGTAATGTGGGAAAGCAGTCAATGGCATGGGAAAACACCATATTCTGATTGAATCCATCCTGTTCAGTGGTCTTGGTCATCAGGAACGATAGACCCCTGTAATACGATGGATCACAGCATATGTTATGGCTTTTTGTGTACCTATGCACCACATCACAGTAGAAACATATGCAAGAAACAGTTCTTTAAGTATAAAACTAGGCATTGATTGTGATGTGTAATAACTACAAAACAGGTTAACATTTAAATGAATATCCAGCTAGCAAATAGAAATATGTACAGGAGTTTTTTATGTAACAACAACACTTGTGCAAATGTGCATTTATCGGTTCGAGTGCTAGCTTGTGATGTCATGTCACAACATCTATTTATAGATTGATTTACCCATGAACCTGTCAAACACAATGGATTGAATGAGAAACTACCAGTACCAAAGATTGGTGGTCAGTCTGCCATATGTGACTGTAATGAAGTTGAAAACAGCCCAAATAGAATTTAGTGTTGGTACCTGCTAAAGCAGTAAAGAGTTTGTCTTTTCAAGGAATCAGAATATGGTTATATTTTGAGTTTTATTCACTATCTCTGACTGATGTTTTTTCAGGGTTTTGTCTTCGATCACTGCTGGGCAGGTTTACGCCCACTGCGAAGTTCAATACGCATAGAACAAGAGACGATGAGTTCTCCTGGGGGAGATGTAAAGGTATGTGTGGTCCTTGCGACATTTAACATCTACTAACAGAATAAAACTCGCTTTAAAAAATTATCCCTTATGTTGCGATTAACTCACTTTGCTGCACATACTGCCAAAGCTTTAGAAGATTATTACTTTAACTGCGATGACAAAAAAGCAACAATCCTTTCTTTTCATACAATCATTTCTTCTTAATGTTGCAAATAAAATGATATTTTTTGTTGTTGTTAATGGCTTATCTGTGGTTGTTTTTAATTGTGACCAGTTCCACTTGCAAAAAAGATGCTTTAGCTTTCAGCATACTTTTCAGAAGAATGTACCGTGTATTTCATTTTAGCTTTAATCACTTGTTATATACCATTTCTCCATAACACCTTTTGCAGACTTATCTTTGAAAGTATTTCTGAAACCAATGTTAAAAAAAAGAAGTAATTGCTCATGATGAGCAAAACTTTATCATATTTTCACAGTGGTTTTTACTCAATACCATAAAGTTACTGTTGTTTATTTTATTATTTTAGTTCTTTGCTTTTGCTTTCAATTTTGACCAGATTTTTATGATGGGGAATGGATGAAGTATTATAGAATTATAACCCTTAGAATGCTTGGTTATTTCCTTAAAATAATTTTTTGTGTCTTTTGCTTTCCAAAACATTAAATATCTGCTTAATTTTAATGAGGAAAATTTACTCAGAGTAGCAAACAGGTTAGATCACAGGCCAGCCGCCATTTTACTTGATG
The DNA here is from genome assembly GCA_947846245.1 of Cerastoderma edule. Lineage (NCBI taxonomy): Eukaryota > Metazoa > Mollusca > Bivalvia > Cardiida > Cardiidae > Cerastoderma > Cerastoderma edule. Next base: position 32,102,110 of record OX401410.1, read on the forward strand.
GCTGGCCTGGATTGGACCAGTTTGCATTATGAAGTCAGTTCTAGCTCTATATGGGTTAAAGGTTGATTATGGTTTGGTTTTAGGTTGTACATAATTACGGTCATGGTGGGGACGGTGTTGGAACGTCCTGGGGTACGGCAGTCGAGGCCAGTCAACTTGTCCTGAAAACTCTACAGGACAACAAGAAAGTTTGACGGTTGATTCATGTGTAGAAAACTGTACAACTTATTATGATCCCTTGTAATAAACAGAGTTTTTCTTTCGCTGGTCTAAATTTCTCGTCCAAATTGACAGATACATCAAGTGAGACTTACAAAGTATATGAAATACATTTAAAGAATACAATGAAATAGTTCATCGGTTTGGTGCTTATTTAATTCATTTAATACATAAAATTATTATATAACATGACATTTACCAACAGTTACTGCCATCATCAAAAAGGACCACAATCGAAATAAGGGAAATCATGTTTCCCATTTTTGTGTTATCTTTGGTATTTTATGTGCTTCCACGGTTTTTCAACATCATTGCATTTACGATACATGTTTTTATATTTCTATTACTATGTTGTTGCTATGTCTTTATTGTAATCTTATATCTTTTTACCAAATTAATTTATCTATAATACCAGACTGCTTATCTTGAGTAATTACCAGATTTTGCAATTGTTTCTTAAGTTGTCTTCACTAAGTGCATTCAAATGTGTATATATGTTTGTGGAGGGAATAGTAAAATAAATAAAGCTGATACTGTGATGCCATAGAATTTTTAATCTTTTTTTTTTCTTTTGTCAATTCTATCAATTTGTTTTGATCACTGCTGATTTTGCTTGCAGGATTTACAACCAGAACTTGTGCCAAATGTGGATTAATGAAACACTGCTAAGTGAATCCTGCTTTTCATGGGATTTGAACCTGCAGCCTACGCAACAATTCTAGACCACTGACCTCTTGTTAAATCTTCACCACCTGCAGACAATTTTTTTTTCTTGAAGCAGATGACTTTAGAAAAGCTTTGTAAACATGTGAAAAAACTTTGAGTTCTGCTGTTGTCATCTGTGAATAGATTGAAAAAGCATTGTGGTAAAAGGAGAATTGCTTGTGACAAGCAATTTCTCCTTTTTGCTACAATGCCTTTTTAAAGTTGTCTGCTGCAAGACACAAAAATGTGGCATTATATAGGTGGTAATGTGATAATATTTTCTTTGTAGATAATTATGATTAAATGTATAATTGATTGACAGGTATTGACATAATTGTTAAAATTTTCTCGGTTCATAATGCTTACATGCTTTTTATTCAGTTTCAAATAACCACTGTATAATGTTTAATTTTCTCACTGTCATGATTAGCTGTGGTGATATCTGCTGCAAATGAGAAGAACAGGAGAGAAGGTTGTTGTAACACATGAACTCAAGTCACTTCCTCTTCATGTGATATCAAATTATGGCTGGACCATTTTTTATTGTTATGAGGGTGAAGTCTTGCGGCTAATGTGCAGAAAGTGGATGGTTCAAGCCTTTATTGGCAGTACCGTGAACAGGGTTTTCCTATATAACTCATAATCCAGGTATAGTAATATAATAAAAAAAAAAATGGTTGACACAGTGTAAAATCTTATGAAATTGATTGTCATTTGTAAAGATAAATATCGGTGAAAGTATTGGTGAATTCAAATGCAGATATACATTATATATCTTTTTTGGTAACTTTTATGTGGACTTTTTGTTAAATATAAGCCATTTTTTAGAGTGTTGAGTAATAGGTTGTTGGCGTTTATCAGATTTGAATAAAAAGAAAAATGCATATTACATTTTTGTTGAATTTTCCCTTTATTCACACAATAACAGTATATCTGGTGTGTTAACATTAATTTGCATTAGCATCTTATAATCAGTTCTCATAGTAATTTCAAAAGTTCCTTTTTGCTTGTATGAATGAGATCAAGTGACAATAACACTTTTCTGTATTATTATAGTAACATATCACATATCCTTGAACAGATGTAGTGAAGTTAGATCTGAACCACTTGCCCTTCTAACTCAACCAAATCTGTTGAAGGGTATGTGATGTGTTGCCATAATAATACTGAATAGCGTTATTGCAATTTAATCCTTTACCAAACGCCAAATTTCAGACTGTCCCAAATTGAAAGAGTTTGCAGATGACATTTCCAAATGTGATGAAATTAGAAAATAATCTTCTGATAGGGAAGAAAACATTGTGACGAGCAATTCCTTCCTTTTCCCACATTGTTTTCCAGAGTCTTCTGCAACAAACAGGTTAAATGTCATTATTGTTTGGTAATGGTTTCTTGTCATACACATTATTTTTTGATGTAGAACATGCTTTCAAATTCTCCCCTCATTTTCCAGAGTGCCATAAAATGAAGGTTTGTGGCATAGAGATGTTTTTTTTAGAGTTCTTTTAAAGGGTGCAGGCAACATTACACTTCAATATCATGCCGGGTGTCTCTAATTGTACCAGCCCAATCTGGATACCCGATACCCTGTCTGGCCTTGAAGTAGACTTTACCCAACCCATTTAATGAACACATTACCACCTAACACCCCATTTAAGTGTTTTGTAGCAGACGACTTTCAAAAAGCATTGTGTCAAAAGGAGAAATTGCTTGTCACAAACAATTTCTCCTTTTGCCACAATGCTTTTTTAATGTATCAACATATCACAACAGCAGAACTGAATGGTTTTTCACATGTTTACAAAGCCTTTCTAAAGTCATCTGCTTCAAGTAAAAAAAATGTCGTCTGCAGGTGGTATAACGATTTAACCCCTTACTTCATTATACTTCTTTTTAGTGAATCTGCTGCAGAATCCTTTAAGAACCCTCTGTAAAAAATGACAGATAAATTTCCCTAATGGTATCCATTCTTTTCTATAAGGTGCTTCTTCACAGACTTCACAGATGTGAGGAAATTAAAAATCATGATTATGATTAAGACTAGTAGAGTAAATTATAGAAATGCTCATTTCATGCATGGGAGTTCAAATGAGAACCTTTAGATTAGGCTGTGGTAATTGGTAAATCTAAATACCAAATTTTATTAAGTACTGACATCTTAACCCTATAGTGCTAGAACAGACTTCATGCTTATGCAAACAGGTTAGATCCACTCCAGCTGCCTAGTAAATTGGTGGCTGGCCTGTGTTCTAACCTGTTTGCTACTCTGAGTATCTTTCCTCATCAAAATTAAGCAGATACTTATGGTTTTGGGAAAGCAGATGACACAAAAAAAATTTTTTTTTGCAAAATCACCAAGCATTCGAAGGGTAAACAAGATGAATTGTTACATTTAGTTGAAGGCAAATGAAGACAAGGGTCATATATTGTAGTGCAAAACATTGCATTTAGTTAATTTGATATGCATTCTTTTGTAAAATCCAGTTACCCCCATATAAGATATGAGACTGGTCCAAATTGAAAACCCTATTTATGATATTGGACTTGCCTCAATTGAAGCACTGATACATAGTCATTATTGAGTCAGAGGAAATTGAATTCTCTAATGATATCTAGTTAAAGCTTAAATGAGAAAAGCAGAAATTGTCTCTCTGTAATAATGATCTCTTGATTGCCTTTCACAAAAAGTTTGTCAAAAAGAGCTAAATTAGATACTTTTTGTTGCCTGTGACAAAAGGAGAAATTGCTTGATTCAAGCAATATCACCTTTTGTCACGATGTTTATTGGCTTGAGTCATACAATACCTTGAAGACAACAAACAATGAAAAGCTGCTTCAAAACTGCTGCAATTTTTTTTTATATAGGGGAGGGGGGTTTAGGCATCAATCAAAAAGGTCGTGTGCATTTAACTTTTTTCATCTTTTATTTCGACAAGTCCCATGATTCAAAATGAGGGAAAGGGGTTAGCATGCAATGCTGGTAATTTATACCAATAGAAGCCTTTTTACATAGCAACATCAAACAAAACACAAAACAAGGTGTTAAATTATGCCATATTACAGCATTTCAGTCTATTCAGTGTGGATCAATATATAGGTACCGATCACTTGAAACTTACAAGTACGGGTAGACTGACATATTCCTTACTGGCGGCGATTCTGATTTACTGCAAACAGAGCTTGACTTATTCTGACAGTCAGGTCTAAACTGCAAGTATGTGCATTGTTTGTTTTATTTGTAAAAAGAATACCTTTTATCTTTATGTTAATAATTATCATTTTTTGGTGTATCATTAAATTCAGATTATATTTAAGGATTGTATTACCATTATTTGATTTGTAAAAGTAAATGTAAATTACCGGTATAGGTGATTTATGTTGAACCCAAGACGGGTATATTTTCTTTCTTTTTTTTTTAACTGCACCAGATTATTTGCTTTAAGTGAAGCAGAAAATATCATAACTTTCTGTGAAAAAAGGGAAAACTGTTTGTAACAAGAAATTTATCTGTCTGTCTTGATAACTCCTTCTTACCATCACACAGAAAATAAATGTTGAAAAGTTTATAATGGTCTTTTGCTGTTATAATAGGTTTTAACGCTTAGAATGCTTGATTATGTTATTAAAATAGATTTTTGTGTCTTCTGCTTTCAAGAACCTTAAATGTCTTTTTGATTTTGATGATGAAAGATACTCAGAGTAGCAAACAGGTTAGATCACAGGCCAGCTGCCAACTTACTTGGTGGCTGGCCTGGATTTAACCTGTCTGCATAAGCATGAAGTCGGTTCCAGCACTATAAGGGTTTTCAACATAATGGTATTTAAATCAGCATTGTTGTTTGTGATGACATGATCTCGTGGAGACGTAACCCCCTGTTCAATTATCTGGAGCTTTTTTATTTCTCAAAGCAAGAGCAGATGACAATTATTAAGATAAAAAAGATAAGGTTTTGGATACAGAAAGGAAGCATAATGGTACAAGTTTCATGCAATATCTCCTTGTTTTCACAGTGGTTTCCTTAGTCATCTTCTTTTAATGCTTTGATTTGACTGGAATATTAACTAATTCCCTTTTATATGAATTGTGATTGGTCCAATTTAACCCTTTCCCAAACAACAATTTTCGACTGTCACAAATTGAAAGAGTTTGCAGAAGAGATTTCAAAATGTGATGAAATTGAACAATATTTTTCAGAAAGAGTAGAAAACATTGCGGGAAAAGGAGAATTTGCTCGTAACAAGCAATTTCTCCTTTTCCCACAATGTTTTCTGAAGTCGTTTGCAACAAAGTGGTTAAATGTCGATATTGTTTGGGAAAGGGTTAAGGCAACAACAGACTACAAAAAAAAAGATAAGGAAACTTTTATTGATGTTTGGATGAAGAAAAAGGGGTAATAACTCATAAATATTTATGAATGCTTTGTCAAAGTAGTTTTAAAGATGTTTGAAGCACAAGCATCAAATTTGGGTTATATGATGTAAGAAGCTGATGATATTTCAATGTTTAATACAGTGAAATCAACATGAAAAAGTATTACAAAATACAAATTGTATTGGAATATTTTCTTATATGAAAAAAATTATGTTTTCTGTTCATCTCACTTTTTTACTTACCCCAATGATCATAGTTAGTGATTTGCCAATGTAAGCGGTAAAACGAATGGAAAAATAACTTTACCATTGATTTGCTTATGAATTGAGTTAAATGGGGGAAAAAAGCTGTTATAGGTACTTGAATCCTATTTGTAAAGAATTTAGATCACCGAAAGAAAACTAAAGCCCATTTAAGCATGCACACATAAGTTTTCTATAGACTTATAGCCTTGAACAGAGGTCGTCTTGTGAATCATTGCATTTTCAGCCTGATGACTTATAAAGTCATTCTTGCTAACCCTTTACCAAACGCCAAACTCTTGACTGTCCCAAATTCAAAGAGTTTGCAGATGACATTTTAAAATGTGATGAAATTGAAAAACAATCTTCTGATAGGGTAGAAAACTTTGTGGGAAAAGGAGAAATTGCTCGTTAAGAGCAATTTCTCCTATCCTATGATATTTTCCAAAGGCATCTGCAACAAAATGGTCACATGTCGTTATTGTTTGATAATGGGTTCATATGGGGTTCAGGAATCATGTTCTTATATCTTGGAAGAGCTTTTCATTTCCATATTGCAGGTGATTTCTAAAATTTTCCAGCAGACAACCTTTGAAAAAATTGTGACTAAAGGAGAATTTGCAAATTTGGAGCAAACTCTCAGTTTGTTACAATGTGTCAAGGCAAATAATCATTAAGAGTTAAGTTTTGAAAGGTTTGAATGGGCTTTTGGGACAGACACAAATTTAGAGCAAAGGAAGATTACAAAGAGAAAAGCATAAAATAAAATGTTCTCCTAGTGATATTTGGATGAAGCCTTTTTTATTAACGAGTTTGCTCATCATGTGCAATGTCTTCTCTTGAAGTAAGTTAAAATTGAGTAAGGTTCTAAGACCCTTTTTGAATGATGTTCTGCTTCCTTTAAGGGTTAATGTTCACCTAATCAATATTTTATACATCCATCAACTGTGTTTTCAATCAATTCAATTAAACCTCCAATTCAATCAAACCCGTGCTATTGGCTTTATTTATTGAGTAGGCACAGTGGAGGGATTCATAACCTACTCATGCTGACCTGATTTATTCAAATCTGTTCTAGAGCTTGACATGGCTCAGTGGTTAAGGTGGCGGTTTTAAAACTTTTGGGTCCTGGGTTCGTGTCTCATCGGTTCCTTAGGGTCTGCTTTAGAAGAATTAATCTTTGGCAAGATACTTCAGGGGCCCAAATGGTCCTGTGTGGCCTAGTGGTTAAGATGGTGGACTTACAACTGAAGGTCCAAGGTTTGAGCCAAACTAACACCTCTGGTTTTGTGGGAGTGCCCTTTGGCAAGTCATTTAAGAGCCCTAACCTTGTACTGAAAGATCCAGGAAAGCTGTTACAAAAGTGAAAGATTGTTGCTATGGCGTTAAACACCATACAAAATCAGGGGCCCAAGCCAAGTACTGGTGAATCCACAAACCCATATCATGACTGAAAATAATTGACACTGTGTTAAACCTTATATATACAATAATGAAGATAATAATTAAACAAATCTCCACATAGCAATCTTAGCAGTCATGTGGTTAGAGCACTCAACTTGGAATCACAAGGTTCTACAAGCAGGTTTGATTCCCAGGACAAATTGATCTGGTTTTTCATGAGAGGAAGTGTCCTGGCTTGCTTGCAGAATTCCAATGATTCTCTTCACCATTATTCACCTGATATAGAAAGTTTAGCTTTGAATATGCCTCCAACAATTTAAAGATGGTCATTGTCAGATAACTGAAATATTGTTGACACAATGTAATAATCCATTTGGACAAATGAAATTTTCCCAATTGGATGTTTTAGTTAAAACTTACTTTTTTTACGTTGATTGAAATTCACTCTGAATGACTGCTTCCTGGATACTAAACCAGTACTTTCACCTATTTGAGGGCTATTCGGGACAATTTTCACCTGGACTAGGGAACCTAGGTACAAGAGGCCAACACTCTACCACTGCACCAATGTCGCCCACTAAATGGGTGTTTTGGGTCTGATCTGAGTTGAAAGCATCAGCAGATCAAAGAAAATATGTGTTAAAAATGGCTTTTCTTCCTGTTATTTTGAAATAAAGCATAGGAACAAACAATGCTGACACTACTCTTTCTTTAAGGCATTTTCTCTAAGTTCTCAAAGAAAGCCCAATGTGATAAAAGAAGAAATAAACGCTGTAGTAATAAAACATTTTCACAGGTTCTATACAAGGGGAAAATAAAGTCATGCATTGAATCTGTGGCTAAGAATAACTTTGTTTTTTTCTTAACCCATTATAAAACAATGACTACATTTGACTAGTTTGTTGTAGATGACTCTGGAATCTATTGTGGGAAAAGGAGAGAATGCTTGTGATTAGCAATTTCTCCTTTTCTCACAATGTTTTCTACCCTATCAGAAGATTACCTTCAAATTTCATCTCATTTTGAAACTTAGTGGGCAAACTCTTTCAATTTGGAACAGTCGAAAATTTGGCATTTGGTAGAGGGTAAAAGAATGTGGAGATATGGGATCCACTATGGAGGGGTGTCAGGGACTTGTGTGTGATATCTTGATTTCAATTTTGAATAGAGGCTTAACATTTAAATTTGGAGTGGCCTTAGCCAAGACACTATTTGCTGGCCTTGTAACTGCAGATGTCCACAAAATCATGATAAGTGGATTGTCAGTGCAATTCAAATGAAGATTTGACACCAACATTAAACTTTTGATTGGAATAAAGAAGTTTGGTTGGATAAGAGAGTTGGTTGATAAGCAGTATCCAACATGAGTTTTGTATAGAATAAAAAGGTGTATATTCCTTTAGATTTATATATTAAGAGTGATGTAAACAGTCATATTTGCATTTCACATGTCTTCACCCACAAATCAAATAAAAAAGAAGCGTTCTGTCAACAAAAAGATATGTAAATTATAGAATTAAAGGTAGTCATGCTTATATTCCTCTTATAAATTCAATAGAAGTTTGAGTCGTTCTATAGATTCTCAATGAGCTAACCAACTACTCCATTAACCCTTATAGTGCTGGAACAGACTTCATGTTTGTGCAAACAGGTAAGATCCAGGTTAGATTTACTTGGCCGCTGGTCTGTAATCTAACCTGCTGGCTACTCTGAGAATTTTTCCTCATCAAAATTAAGCACATATATAAGGTTTTGGAAAGCAGATGACACAAAAACCTATTTCTAGAAAGTTACCCAGCATTCCAAGGATTAAGGATATTGTTTTCAGTTCAGCAGCAGACAACATTTTTAAAGCTTAAAAAAAAATAATTGCAAAAAAAGATTGTGATAAAAGACAGAATTATTTGTTTAAAGCATTTCTTTCTTTTGACACAGACGCTTCTGCTGTATTTTGCATCTTGTAAGGCGTTAATTGTGACTACAATTGATTTATATTGTCACTATGTTTTACTCTGAAACTTGATTAACAAGTTGTCAAATTACTAAATTGATGATTTCAGCTTTCAATGTGTGCTGTTCTTGACCAATGTTTAACTGATATAAAAGTAAGACAAACTTTCAATGTTGAATAAAAGTCTTTGTATGACTTCTGCTTTTTTTACATAATTGATAAATATTAAAAGCATAGTAACAAAAGATAAACATTGTCATAATAGCATTAACCCATTACCAAACAGTAATGACATTTAACCACTTTGTTGCAGACAACTCTGAAAAATACTGTGGAAAAAGGAAAAATTGCTAGTGACAAGCAATTTTTCCATTTCCTACAATGTTTTCTGCCCTATCAGAAAATAATTTTTCGAATTTCATGACAATTTGAAATGTTGTCTGCAAACTCTTTCAATTTGGGTCAGTAAAAAATTTGCTGTTTGGTAAAATGTTAAAGAATGTCCTCTCCAATGGCTCTGAAAGCAATACATGAATTTTAAGCCTATGAAGGGACCCCTTGATTGTTTGAAAAGAGTTTTATGACACAAACCTAAATGATTTATAGAAATGTCAAGGTTTCTGTATTATTTCATATTGGCAGTTCCCTTAACCCTTTACCAAATGTTAAATTTTCAACTGTCCCAAATTGAAAGTTTGCAGATGACATTTCTAATTGTGATGAAATTGAAAAATAATCTTCTGATATGATAGAAAACCTTGTGGGAATAGGATAAATTGCTTGTGACGAGCAATTTCTCCTTTTCCCACAATGTTTTCCAGGGTCTTCTGCAGAAAATGGTCAAATGTTGTTATTGTTTGGTAATGGGTTAACTCTTATAGTGCTGGAACCAACTTCATGTTTATGGAAACATGTGAGATCCAGGCCAGCCGCCGATGTAAATATGTGGCTGGCCTGTGATCTAACCTGTTTGCTTCTCTGGGTATTTTTCCTCATCGAAATTAAGCTGATATTTATGGTTTTGGAAAGCAGACGACACAAAAATCTATTTTAGAAAAAATACCCAGCATTCTAAGGGTTCCTAGATTTACTGCATCTGCTGCAGAAGACTATAGAAACCACTGTATAAAAGGGATGGCTCTTTATGAACAATTTATCCTCTTGTCGCATTGGTTTCTACCCAGCATCATAGAATAAATGGGTTCTGTTTGTGTTTTTTGTTCTTGTCTGCCGATGTTTTCAGTTTGGACCAATAGCAAACACCCATTGCATCTTCTTTCCCTTTTATGTTTTTTTGCAACTCTTCCAAATTGAAAGCAACAGTTGAAGAATATGATAATAACATTATTTTTGTGGGGTTTTTTTTAAAAGTTGTGGCAGAATGAGAAATTGTTTGTTAGAAGTCATTTTCTCCTTTAACACAAAGTTATATTTTCAATTTGCTGTATTGTTGATAAAAAAAAAGTACATATGGAGTTAGTGTTGTAAAATGCTTCAGTTATCACCAAATATTTGTGCAAGGTATAATTGCAGGGTATTCATTGGCCCAGGAACGCTCCTATAAATAACAAAAGATATGCACCCTTATATTGCACTAATGTCTTGTCTCAAAACAGTTCTCAATGTACCAATGAGCCAATGCAAACTCCCTGTACATTTTTATTAGTAAATGCACATTTTATTTAATTCTTTCCCAAACGCCAACTTTTCGACTGTCCCAAATTGAAAGAGTTTGCAGATGACATTTCAAACCGTGATGAAATTGAAAACTAATCTTCTGATAGAGCAGAAAACATTGTAGGAAAAGGAGAAATTGCTTGTTAAGAACAATTTCTCCTTTTCCCACAGTGTTTTACAAATTCGTCTGCAACAAACTGGTCAAATGTTGTGATTGTTTGGTAATGGGTTACTACAGCTGCACTATTCAACTCTGGATACAATTGTGCCAAACAAAAGCATTGCTCATGAAGAGCAATTTTCCATCAATGAAATCAAGTGTTTATGTATAGTAATCATCTTGGGCAGACCTTGAGATTTATGGTTTGAAAATAAAGACTTGATCCTGAAATATAATTATATGTCCTCTTCAAATGCCATAAAATCTGCAGATGTCATTAAGCTGTCTAGAAATTAGAAATGTCTAGACATAAGAGTGCATTATTGTACTATTAAAGTTCAATAGTTATAGACATGATGACAGTTTTCAGTTGTCTGCACTTTTTGTTAACACTTGCTTTGGTTTTAAATTCATCACATAGATGTAGAGTGTATTCCGATGGTAGTACTGGTGCATGTACTTTTTTGGCAAATCAGGAAATGCTAGTAAGTAATGATGTCATATCAAACCCCTTCTGCACAAATTTAAAAGCAACCTTTTTGCATGGAGCTTCATGTACATCATTAGCATGTTGAATAGAATGGTGTGATTTAACAAGCTCTTCAATGTTTGCCATATCCTTGAACCAGATAATCACAATGCCAAATAAAGTCTTAACCAAGGGCTACCATATACATAGGAGTAAAGTGCACACATTGGATAACACTGGGCTGAGATCTCATTGGTCTGATATAAGGAAACAAAATCGCTTCTATGTTTTCTTAAAAATGTTCCACACCCTTCCCATTCAAAGAATCTAAATTTTCATCTTTATTCATTACATTATTTGAATTGCTTGACCTGTCATTCCCCTATATGGAAATTTGCAGTTGTTTAGAATTTAAAAAAAAGCAGACGACAAAAGAATAGCAGGGAAAAAATGTTTCTTCATGGTAGTGTGTAGAACCCATAGTGACGAAGGGTTGAGTTGCAATAAATGAGCAATATATCCATTTTCAGTGTCTTCTTATGTGTTCTGCAGCAGATTTATCAAAATATAGGTTTTATGGAGTACAGAGTTAATTGAATGTAAATGCATAAAAGAAAAGGAAATACTGCATATAACAAGTTCTATGTCTAGCTTAATTAATTCAGACAAATAAAGGTAATATATGGAAATGTTCCATATTTTTTTCATTATCCTCAGATCAAAAGCTCTTGTCAGCAAAGGACATAAAAACTTGCCAGTTATTGCATGTTGTAACATGCCAAACCTTGAACTAAAATAGACTTCCCTAGTTGCACTAGTGCTATTGAATAGAACATTTGTATCATGTCCCAAAGGCATTCAAATGTGTTTTTTTTGTGGAGAAGTTATAGATTCTTCTTCCTTTTTATTCAACTTATTGAATTACAGACCTCTTCTAAATATAGACCCTCTAATTATAGAACCTTTTTTTCAATAAAGCAGATTACTTCAAACCTATTTGCAGCCGATAATTTTATAAACGATGAATCATGACAAATTTTGGATATTAGAGCAAATGCTTCACAGATCACAATGTTTTCAGCTTTTATTACACATTGGTCTTGATATGATATTGGTCGCAGATGATATAAAATTAGGCCGAGAAAACTCTCCTTTGTTAATATAGAAACATTTCATGATTTAACACTTTTCTACTTTTTAAACCTATGTCATTTACCTGAAATCCAGCATGCAAGCAACAGATGACTTGCCTTGCTATCGATTATTACCATCAGAGGATTATTTTCCTCATATTTTGAACTTATACAATCCTTGTATGTGATGTTTTACAGGGTCTTAAACCTTTCCCAAACAACAAATTTTCGACTGCCCAAATTGAAAGAGTTTGCAGACAACATTCCAAAATGTGATGAAATTTAAAGATAATCTTCTAATAGGGTAGAAAACCTTGTGGGAAAAGGAAAAATTACTCGTTACAAGCAATTTCTCCTTTTCCCACAATGTTTTTTAAAGTTGCCTGCAACAAAGTGGTCAAATGTCGTTATTGATTGGGAAAGGGTTAAGATTATAGTTTGTTCACCCTTTACTTCATAATACATCACCTTCATACCTGCTGCAGAAGTGTTTTAGAAACCACGACAACCAATAGGATAGATTGCTCCTAATGTGAGATTTAATCTTTTAACATAATTGTTTCTACTTAATACATTTTGACTTGCTGTAGACATAGATTCAACATCAGAATAGGGGTTAAATCTGACAGGCATTCTAAATGAGTTAACCCTTAAAATGCTACAGGGTAATTTTCTTTAAATAGATTCTTGTGTTGTCTGCTATCCAAAACCTTAAATAACTGCTTAATTTTGATGAGGTAAGATACTCAGAGTGGCAAACAGGTTAGACCACAGGCCAGCTGCCAATTTACATGGCAGCTGGCCTGTGATCTAACCTGTTTGCATAGGCTTGAAGTTGGTTCCAGCACTATAAGGGGAAAGTATCAAAGTTACAAAAGTCCATGTTGACAAGCTGTATTGTTTCAATGAACAAAAAAGCATTGTGATGAAAGAATGGCTTGTTCAATACGTTCAGGGTCTGTTGTTGACTGGTGACTTTTATAGGTGCAATATTCCCCTGTTGTTCAGCCAGCTATTTTATTTTAGATGATAATTATTGGCATAATATTGAAAAGAGTTTTTTCAAATATCTGCTGATATGTCTATACATTATATCCATTTTATGAGAGAGTTTTCAGCTTTACATATGTATATGAATTTGGACAGAAGTAGAGAGATTCATATTATCAATAAGAATGAAAAGTTTTCTTACCTTATCAATTTTATGAATTACAAATCCTTTGTTTTATTGTTAATATTTATTAACTGCTCTTTTCTACAATATCAAGTGCCTTGGACACTATGGCAAGGGTTATTTAGTCAATGAAGTTGTCAAATACTCACTTGTCCTCTTCTGTTTTCACATCCATAGTCCTCATTTAATTAACCAATAAGATTATCTGAGACAATTCCAATACCTACCAGATATAAAAAAAAATGCAAGAAAAGATATTTTTTTCATTTTCCTTATGTCTTGCTGTAGAAACCATCGTAACAACAAAAGATTATCATAAGATCATTATGAGCAATTTATCCTTTTGCTGCATTGGTTTCTAAAGTCTTCTGCAGAAAATCTGTCAAAAAGTATATAAAACATCAGGTTAAAATGCATGATAGTAGCTATTTGAAAGCATGATTAATTCAGGAAGTGGTAATATGTCTAAGTATGCACAGTCTATGTGTGCTAGATCTCAAAACTTTTGTGAAGCTATTGGTTTGAAAGACATACTAATGCATTGTATACAGGCTCTTAAAACTTAGATATGGGTCAATTTTTGCTCTCAATGGTTATTCTCCAGTGCATACAACAGTGCAGCTAATAAATAGTCATAAAGAAATTAGATGCTGGAACCGACTGCATACTTATGCAAACAGGTTAGATCCAGGCCAGCCGCCAAATAAATTGGCGACAGGCCTGTGATCCAACCTGTTTGCTACTCTGGGTATCTTTCTTCAACAAAATTAAGCAGATATCTAAGGTTTTGGAAAGCAGACGACACAAAAATCTATTTCTATCCACCATCCTATGGATTAACAACCAAATTTCCACCATCTGTGACCAAGCAGCTTAACCCTTTCCAAAATGCCAAATTTTTGACTGTCCCAAATTGAAAGAGCTTGCAGACGTCGTTTAAACATGTGATAAAATGAGAAAATAATCTTCTGAAGGGGCAGAAAACCTCTTAGCGAGCAATTTCTCCTTTTCCCACAATGTTTTCCAGAGTAGCTGCAAAAAAGTGGTCAAATGTCATTATTGTTTGGTAATAGGTTAAACATGGTTCTTGTTTTCTGTTAAACACAGGTATGTATAGGAGGTACAAAGGTAACCTGGCTGCATGCAAGGCAGGAAGTGGCATGAAGAAAAGGCCTAAGAGGCCGAAGTCCAGCTATGGAACTCGCCGTAGACGAGTATACACTTGCAGGAATGTGAGAGTCCTGCGGGTTTATTCCGCACGTCCCAGAAACAGGCTTCCATTCTGGTTGAGGGATGACCCTTCACCAAGAGGTAATCAATTTTTATAATAGCTTATCTGGGTTTTCACATCATGTAAGCAATATTTCAGTTTATATGATGATGCCTCAGGCGTAAAAGTAAAATTGAGGAAGATATCATTTATGTAGGTTTTACATCATGTCAACATTATTTCAGTTTTGTTATAATGCCCAACTCTTAATGATAGAGGGAGACCCCCTTACTCAATTGCCCATGAGGTCTATTCAAGCCAGATAGAACCATCGGCCTTCCCTAGGTCAGTCGGGAGACTACCGGGAGACTACCTCATATCAAAATTCAGTCTCTGGGATTTGAACCCACACGGAGAGGGGTCATGTGATTTCAAGTTCTGTACTCTAACCAGAAGGGCATTTGAGCCCCAAAATGAAGGAAAATCCCAAAATTAACAAGTCGTTTGAATGTAGCCTGGGGTACTGGCCTGTACCTATATCTTGTGTAGTGTGAGGTTTACATATGGGCCAGGACCCAGGGCTAATATGAAATTTGAAAGAGATATTGAGAACCGTACCAATTCAATCATATTTAATTGTCTGAGCTTCGACACAGCCTTATTGGTTAAACCATTGTGAATATTCATCTTAAAGCAATATTTGTTGACAGATCAATTTGAAAGCATTAACATCAAATTGGGGGTTTAGTGCAATACTATAGTAAGTGCTTCATGTTTATGAAGCACTTACTATAGTCTTGCACTGAACCCTTGAAATATAATTGTTCTGCAATTTCTTTGTGAGATTGGGTAATAACCGTGGCAACAATTTTTTTCCAGAGGTCCCTGAGCCAGAAGCTGAGCCAGAACCGCCTAAAGAAATAGAAGAGAAGGTAATTGCGAAGAGGCTCAAAGTTTTAGACTTTAACTTAAAGGTCAAGGAAAATGCCAAGAAACACAGGTAATTAACCCATTCCGTCTGCCAAACCTTGATAGATTAGCACATTTTTGCGTCTTGCAGCAGACAACTGTCCAAAAGCAATGTGGCAAAAGGAGATATTGCTTGTTACAATTGCTCTCTTTGTATTATGTGACATAAGGATAACAACTGCAATGCTTGGTCCGTATATAAACAGACTACTAGTCGGGATCCAAAGATATTGACTATTAGTTTAAACTTAACCATCTTTCATTGGTTGTGATAGAAACTTGAAGCTTATTAGATTTGCTCTTGACGACTGCTTTCTGGATACATGATCAATACACATACTGATTTGCAGGTTTATCCAGCAGTCATTTTTACCTGGTTGTTCACAAGGATTGAGCCTGAGACTGAAGCTGCACCACTGAAACATTGTTGTGTTATATTGGAGAGATCATTTAAACAGTTTTAAACCCCACACAAACAAAATACACATGCTTAGTTTAAACTTATTTGTTTTACATTGATTGTGACGGAAACTTGAAGCTTATTGAATTGACTCTCAAAGATTGCTCCTTGGATACTAAACCAGTAATAGGACCAATTTTAGGGCTTGACCAGGTAATCTTCACCTCACCTAACAGGAACATGACACAAGTCCCTCTGTACAAGAGGCAGATGGACTATCTCTGCACCACTGTTGCCCATGCTTGAACTGTCTCAGTAGACTATTAACGATAATCTTTTTTGGTAGGACGGATGAATACGATTGTACAGAAGAAGAAGATGAAAATGGGAAAAAGAGACTCCAAGAGGCTGTTGTTAGGCGAGGGTACAATATGAGTTTTGATGTTAAGTTTGACAGGCCATATGAAAAAGCTACAAATGCTATACAAATCATTTTCTCATATGGTATGTTTGATTGGTTTTTTTCATTAACATTATGCCCTATTATCTGGAACTCATAGACAAATAAAAAAGAATTCCATAATACTCATATGGTAAGATTCATCAGTATTGTCGAAAATTAGGAAAATACTTCATATCAAAGATTCATTGGAAGACTACAGAAAGTTCTTCACAAAAGTGGAGTACTTACTACTTACTACAGTCTAACTTGTGTTAAGCAACCACCCTTTTAAGCAGCCAACCTGCCTTAAACAGCCACTACAGAAAGTCCCATTGTTAGATTTATAGTGTACATCAAGTTGTGCTAAGCAGCCAACCTGTTTTAACAGCCAATTTACTCTGTCCTATAGGCTGGCCTCTTAACACAAGTTTGACTGTACTTACTTAAAACTTACTTAAAACCCTTGAAAGGAGTTGAATGTTATTGTATAAAACCAAACAAAGAGAATTCTCAATCACAAAATTACATCCATTCAGTGAAAAAAGCTGTTGTTCACTGATCTTTTGTTATGTCAATACATTAGGGATGGGAATGAATAGTGAAATCACTATTCGAATATTCGACTAGAACTATTCGAATATATTCGAATATTCGATTTTAGAATTCGTTTTGATGTCCGAATGTCTGCATGTCTGAATACTAGCCGATATCTGTATACAGGTCGCCTTCGACTTGTCGGCAGAACGAGTAAAGTAATTCCAGACACTTGATGGAGACATTGTGATGTTTATCGAATAGATGTAGAAATTAGAGTGAAGATAAGTTTGACAAATTATTCTGAAGTAAAATATACTTTCTAACACATTATTTGATTGGTCTTCGTGCATATGCAATCATGATTACGATTGGTTATTGAAAGAGTAATTGTTTAATTTCACAACAAACAAGTTAAGTGATTCGTTGACACTGACAATTGTCAATTAGCGTGATTGACTTGTTTTGGATAATAAGGAGCAAGTGCAGATCATTAAGGTGTTAGATTTAGCGGCTTAAAATCGACTATTTTCACACTTAGGAATTAATCGTTTTGCAAACTGTCAAAAGATGTGGTAATTTGTCACAGGTGTTTTACTGTGTGGCATACGTTGTAAAAACATCGTAACTGCACCTGGGAGCTAGGCACGTTCTTCGATAATTGGGATCGGTTTAGAGGAAGAAAATGAAAATAAAACAACATTATTTTTGAATAAAATTTATGGTAAACATACAGTAATATGGGTTCATTAAAATCGAATATTCGAATACTATTTTGCTATTCGAATATTCGACCAGCTATTCGAATATTCGAATATTCGTTCCCATCCCTACAATATATATACCGGTACCCAGAAGTTTTTCTATATGAAGTGTTATGCTCTCAAATTTGCACAAGTATTATAAGTCCCTGCTCCTTGAAGAACTGTCTCAAGTCTCGGCCAGTTGGAGATATGTGAGGTAGGCAACTCTGATGGGGAGATGTCATTTTCCAACAAAGGAGTTGTAATGAAATACATACGAAGACAAGCCATAGATGGTATAGTGTGATCTTTAACTTAAACGTCCGTATTTACAAGAGAGCATATAACATTATTTCAAGGCTGCTTAACTGGCCGGAGCAGCCATCGTGGTCATGCGCACTCTCTCAGCTCTTAACTCCCGACTCTCTCTGAATGCGACTCCCGAATCCTATCCGAGGCCTGCTTTATATATCGTTAAACAAACAGCTGGTGACAACCCTTGGCAACAAGGTATTTAGCCATACAATGATACCGCTAAATGGGTTGCCTAAGATTGCGTAAGCATACCCTTTTCACTACAGTAGTAAACCAAGCAAAGAGTACTCCCAAAGTCACAATCATATCCAATCAGTGAAAAACACTGTTATTCACAGAACATTGTTCATGTCAATATACATACCAAGTCATTTCAAATTTGCATAAACATTACGCTATTTTAGGTGAACAACCCATGACCATGAAGGGTACAAAAGCAATGATGGAGCTAAATGAGGGGGAACCGGTAGACTTTAAGGCTAATAAGTGGGGAGCCAACCTTACCAAGGTCGACGGCCAATGGATAACTGTGGATGTAAGTACATGTAGATGAACAAAGTACAAAGGGCAGGGTGCCAACAAATAACGTGCCAGTGTATATGCCAGTAGGAGATGAGGAAGGAAAATTGGAGATGGGGTCAAGTTCAGACATTGGCGAGGGACCGACTACATTGGCAAACTCTGGTTAAGTCCGTATGCGCAAATTAGCGCGATGGGGACAGATAGATAGATAGATATATGCCAGTGCAACACACTTGGGTCAAAAAGGCTGTTTCACCTTATTGAAAGTATAGATGTGATACCGGGGCTGCTTTAGTTTAACCCTAAGAATGCTGGATGATTTTATAGAATTTTATAGATTTTTGTTTCTCTGCTTACCAATACCTTGAATATCTACTAAACTTTGATAAGGAAAGATACTCAGAGTATCAAACAGGTTAGATCACAGGCCAGCCGCCAATTTACTTAGTGGCTTGCCTGGATCTAACCTGTATGCATAATCATGAAGTCAGTTCCAGCCCTATATGGGTTAATCGGTAAACCCTTACAATGTAGGACCTCGCTTTGTTACAACTGCACCAAAAGACTTCTCAACATTGGATGTTTGTTTGTTTGCCTGTTTGTCAGGGTTAAACATTGCATCAACAAGTTATACTGCAATTCCTAGCAAATAGACAACTAAGGATGATCCCATGCTTAACCCTTATAGTGCTAGAACCGACCTCATGCTTATGGAAATAAGTAAATTTGTGGCTGGACTGTGATCTAACCTGTTTGCTACTCTGAGTGTCTGTCCTCATTAAAATTAAGCAGATATCAAAAGTTTGAAAAACAGACGATACAAAAATCGATATTTAGAAAATTACCCAGCATTCTAAGAACTTACTGCCGTTTACTGTAAGTACAGCATGTTACAGCCATAGTTAACCATTGGCAGTTCACTGGGAGATAAACTGCTAACAATGCTTTTTTTTATACTTTAATCCTTTGAATGCTGCGTAAAGATAAAAGATTGTTGTGTCGTCTGACAAACAAGTTAGATCACAGGCAAGCTGCCAATTTACTTAGCCTGGATCCAATTTCTCTGCATAGCACTATAAGGGTTGATATTGTCTTCTACTGCTGCTTTCGCATTTGGACAAATTACAAGTTTCTGGAAGGGAAATCCGTTTAGGATTTGGTTCCAGTCCAGATTGAAATTGTAAGCATACGGCTATGTATAAATGGTATAATATAGATTTTGATTACAGTTTGTAGAGGAAACAATTCTGACAAAGGATGAATTTCTCCTTATAAGCAATTTGACCTTTTATCACAGTGGTCACATAGATTTATAAACAAAGAGGGGAGTTGAAAGAATTGACTGCATATGGCATGAGTATTGCTTTTCTGTTGATACAGTATGGAAGGGCTCAGAAATCCTTCATGCTTATGCAAACAGGTTGGATCAAGCCAAGCCGCCAATTAAATTGGAGGCTGGCTGATGATTTAACCTATTTGCTACTCTGAGTATCTTTCCTCATCAAAATTCAGCAGATATTTAATGTTTTGGAAAGCAAACAATAAAAAAATCTATCTTTAGAAAATTATCCAGCATTCCCTTTGCTTTAGGTCCACATTGCAAGCAATTGCATCATTGGAGAGTGGGAACTATCAGTCATAACCCATGTGGAAGGGGTGGACAAGAAGGGGAAGAAAGTTTTATTGCAGTATCAGATGGCCCATGAATGTGATATCAACATCATCTTCAATCCTTTTTGTAAAGGTATGAGTTCTCCTTCTCCTTCTTCGTCTTCGTCTCCATCTCCTCCTCCTCCTCCTCTACCTCCTCCTTCATCTCCTCCTCCTACTCCTCCTCCTCCTCCTCCTCCTCCTCCTCCTCCTCCTTCTCCTTCTCCTACTCCTCCTCCTACTCCTCCTCCTACTCCTCCTCCTCCTCCTCCTCCTCCTCCTCCTCCTCCTCCTCCTCCTCCTCCTCCTTCCTCCTCCTCCTTCCTCCTCCTCCTCCTTCTTCTTCTTCTTCTTCTTCTTCTTCTTCTTCTTCTTCTTCTTCTTCTTCTTCCTCCTCCTCCTCCTCCTCCTCCTCCTCCTCCTCCTCCTCCTCCTCCTCCTGCTCCTGCTCCTGCTCCTCCTCCTCCTCCTGTTCCTCTCCTCCTCCTCCTCTTCCTCCTCCCCTCCTCCTCCCTCCTCCTCCTCCTCCTCCCTCTCTCCTCCTCCTCCTCCTGCTCCTCTTCTTCTTCTTCTTCTGCTCCTCCTCCTCCTCCTCCTCCTCCTCCTCCTCCTCCTCCTCCTCCTCCTCCTCCTCCTCCTCCTCCTACTCCTCCTCCTACTCCTCCTCCTCCTCTTCCTCCTCCTCCATCTCCTACTCCTCCTACTCTTCCTCCTCCTCCTATTCCTCCATCTATGCTGTCATTTTCTTCTCCTTCATCGTCTTCATTTTTTTCTTTATCATAATCAGGGGCCTTTGTAGACCCAATTCATTTAAATTTGATGTACAAGGATATTGAGTTAACACAAAAGAAGACATGTATGTATTTTTGTCTATTGAAAGTGCTCAATTTTATCTCAACATCCATAAATCTGTGATATGTCAAATGTAATTTATTTAATGTTTCTATCCAATTCTGTGATATTTATCTTTAATTGTTCTATTTATTGTCTGTGAACTAGTAATGTATGACTTATATATGCACAAATAAACAAAGCAAAATTTAATTGATCAATTTTCGTTCCAGATGACGTCACATACTGTGATGATAAGCCTGATTTTGTGGAAGAGTATGTCATGCAAGATTCAGGCTATGTCTACAAAGGCTCCCCATACAAAATCAGGCCAACACCTTGGCTTTTTGGACAGGTAGATTTGTTTGTTTTAATTTGTTTTTTTGTTGTTTTACATCACATCAACAGTATTTCAGCTATACTATGGATCCTTGCCAGGTTTTTCATACAATTTTTGTCATCTGCTGTTGCTTTCAATTAGAATCAGTCACAAAGTTTGAAATGAGTGAATTGGTTAAACTAAACGGCTATTAACTCAAAGATACATTCTCCCTTTATCAAATCTCTGACACTACAATTTTTACAACTATGCCAATCTGAAAGTTAAATACAAGTATTTACAGAGATACAAATCAAGTAAACAATCAAATCAGAAAATTTTCATTATTTCTTACAGAATAATGACATTTATCCTGTCACTAGTGTCATTTTGGGCCGACAACTATGTACCGTATAACCTTGTGATATCCAGCACTAACCATAAAACACACGCATGTGACAAATCATGCCGTCATAAGAGTGCGATGACGTCATATTTGCATCATTCTCTACTTATTTTTTCTATTTTTCTCGTGTTTTATTTGCATTTTGTTTGTTTAAAAGAATACATGAAGGTGACAGGATAAATAGAATAGAAAGTTGGTGTCTTTGAATGGGAAATGTTATCGCGCTCGGCGTGGGATTATTACCAAGTGAGCCGAATATTCCTAAGCCTTGCCCAATAACATTTCTGATTCATGACACCAACCATCTATTCTCTATCACTTTCTTCTCTTGGCAGCCAATGGAGTTTTTTACAGTGAAATGGATAGTATTGAACTGTATCTATTGCCTTCTCTCTTAGATAAAGCCATCCATCTTGTTTCAATTTTACTTATCTATCTTCTTTCTTTACAGTTTGAATATGGAATTCTTGATGCCACATTTGACATCATCAGGAAATCATTCAAGGAAGGAAGCTACAGAGATCTTGCGAATCCCATTAAAGTTGCTAGAGCCTTGACTCATGCGGTAAGTAAGAAAATGTGTAAAATGCACAGATTGTTTATGCAAATTTTAAAGCCCAATGCATTGTTTTGGAGCACGGGGGTCTATAGTTATCCGGGATCAATACTATGTAATATACTGTATAGTGTATAACATAGAATTGATCCCAGGATAACTATAGACCCCTGTATTTTAGAGAACATGTGGGTTTATATATCAGGGGCTAAGTGCATTACTGTTATAGTGAGTGCTTCAAGTTTATGACATACTTATTACATTCTTGCATTCAAACATTGATTTAAACAGCACTGCACATCCGTGGCAGGCTGTGTTTTTCACTAATCTGTTGTAATTGTGTCTTTGACAGTTCTCTTTCTCTTGTCATTACAGACACATAATCATTTGGATACTTAAGATTTCTAATTGTCTATTAGCAAAACATATTCGCAGGAGACTATTAAATCCATTTCCCTATATTGGTATATGTGACTGGTCCAAATTGAAATCAACAACAGATGAGAAGAAATAGCATCAGAAAAATATGTTTCCTTTAATGATTTCAATAAAATCATTTTTAGTCATGAGTAGCAATATACCCTTTGTCACAATGGTTTCTATAGTCTTCTTGGAAGTTTCTTAAAGTAAACAGTTTAAGGCAAACTTGAGTTGAAGTCTGTTCCTCTGATAACATTGAAGGTATTTCAAGGAAATGGAATAATTTCTCATGTGAACCCTAAAACCCATGGAAAGACAGTGTATTAGTCCTAACTAATTATCTTAACTGATTACAAACAAATAACAATGGGTTGGTCATTAACTAAATTGGAGATAAATGACAATGCACTGGTCATGAACTATATATCTCAATACACATACTACATGTTTAATTACAGATAAATGACAATGCGTTGGTTGGGAACTGGTCAGGAGAGTACAGTGATGGCAAGGAGCCTTGGAGCTGGGCTGGAAGTGTGAAAATCCTGCAGGAATACAGGAAAACCAAATCTGCGGTCAAGTATGGCCAATGTTGGGTCTTCTCTGGACTTCTCACCACAGGTGCTCCATATTTGTTTATCTTTTATTAAGCTTTAATTGTCTTTTGGTTAGATTACAGTTGCCTGTTTCACAAAGCTTTGTAACGCCTATGATTAAAAATCTGCTGTAACCCTTGAATCTAAAAGGTAACTTTGTTTTTCGCGAATGAAAAAAAAGTATGATAAAGATTTCATAGTTAGGACTCATATCACATTATTGTCTAAGTTACTGAATTTCTGAGGTACTCTTTTCCTCTTTATTTTTTAACTATATGAGAAAATGAATCATATGGACCTTTGTGAGACAGGCACCAGAACTTGAAACCACATGACCCTTCTCCATATTGGATCAAATCACAGAAGTGATGATTTGGATTTTCATTTAAGGTAATTTCCCTGTTAACCAATGGAATGACAATGGTTCTACCCGGCTTGACCAGCCCTAGTGGGCAGTTGAACATGGGGTCTTCCTCCAGCTGGGCGTCACAATATAACTGAAGTATTAAAGATTTGATGTAAAAACCTATCAAACCTGCTAGATATATACAGTGTATATATTTTTTTTACTTGTGGTTGATAATGTGTTTGTTTTTTAAAAAAGAAAGTCAGTCTTATACTTCATCTCTTCAATCTTTGACAAAAAGCTGCATTAAACCCTATCCTTATGTGCTATTTTGACAAAAAGCTGCATTAAACCCTATCCTTATGTGCTATTGTGACAAAAAGCTGCATTTATCCCTATCCTTATGTGCTATTGTGACAAAAAGCTGCATTAATGCCTACCCGTATGTGCTATTTTGACAAAAAGCTGCATTAAACCCTATCCTTATGTGCTATTTTGACAAAAAGCTGCATTAAACCCTATCCTTATGTGCTATTTTGACAAAAAGCTGCATTAAACCCTATCCGTATGTGCTATTTTGTCAAAAAGCTGCATTAAACCCTATCCTTATGTGCTATTTTGACAAAAAGCTGCATTAAACCCTATCCTTATGTGCTATTGTGACAAAAAGCTGCATTAATCCCTATCCTTATGTGCTATTGTGACAAAAAGCTGCATTAAACTCTATCCTTATGTGCTATTTTGACAAAAAGCTGCATTAAACCCTATCCTTATGTGCTATTGTGACAAAAAGCTGCATTAATCCCTATCCGTATGTGCTATTTTTTTTGACAAAAAGCTGCATTAAACCCTATCCGTATGTGTTATTTTGTCAAAAAGCTGCATTAAACCCTATCCTTATGTGCTATTTTGACAAAAAGCTGCATTAAACCCTATCCGTATGTGCTTTTTTGACAAAAAGCTGCATTAAAACCCTATCCATATGTGCTATTTTGACAAAAAGCTGCATTAAACTCTATCCTTATGTGCTATTTTGACAAAAAGCTGCATTAAACCCTATCCTTATGTGCTATTCTTTTTTTACAAAAAGCTGCATTAAATCCTATCCGTAATGTGCTATTTTTTTTTTTGACAAAAAGCTGCATTAAACCCTATCCGTATGTGCTGTTTTGTCAAAAAGCTGCACTTAACCCTATCCTTATGTGCTATTTTGACAAAAAGCTGCACTAAACCCTATCCTTATGTGCTATTTTGACAAAAAGTTGCATTAAACCCTATCCTTATGTGCTATTTTGACAAAAAGCTGCACCAAACCCTATCCTTATGTGCTATTTTGACAAAAAGCTGCACCAAACTCTATCCTTATGTGCTATTTTGACAAGAAGCTGCACTAAACCCTATCCTTATGTGCTATTTTGTCACAGATCAAAAGCAAAAGCACATGACAAAGTAGCGAAACTTTCTTCTCTCCCTTATATAAGAAGAAATTACTCTGAAAAAGAGAAGAAATGCTCCTTACGAGCAATTTCTTTATTTATCACAGTAGAATTATAACCCCTTTCTGCATCAAACCTCATTATGTCGCATGTGCAGCAGACTTTAAAAAATCGCCCTAAAAATTGTTGAATTGTTCCTTATGAGCATTTCATCCTTTTGTCACAATAGATTCTACCCAACAGCAGTTTCTTAAAAAGATATTTATACTGTAAAAGGAAAAGAGTTGGATACATGGGACCCAAAGTTTGAGACTAGTTGTTGTTGAAGATTTGTTCTACTATTGCAGTGTGCCGTGCCATTGGGCTGCCCTGTAGGTCTGTCACAAACTTCTTCTCTGCCCATGACACAGATTCAAGTTGTACAATAGACAAGTTTTTTGTACAGGATGAAGATGGTGATTTAGTAAAGGATGATCATGTGACAAGTGATTCTGTTTGGTAAGGAACCTTTCCATGTCTAGATGAGAGATGGGTTCAAATCCTGTTGACAGCTTTTGGATTATCATGAGAGGTAGTCTCCTGACTGACTTACGGAATGTCGATGGTTCTACCCGCCTTGACCAGCCCTTATGGGCAGTTAATTATGGGGTCTTCCTCCATCATTAAGAGTCGGGCATCACAGCAAAACTGAAATAATGTTTATGTGATGTTAAACCCATGCAAGTGACCAGTGGTCAAGGTGGTGGACTTTGGGGGTCCCAAGTTTGAGCCCAACCAGCACTGCTAGCTTTGCGGGAATATCCTTTGCCAAGACACTTCAGGGCTCTAGTTAAGTGAATACCAGGAAAACTGCCATATTTCAGAATGATTATTTATATTGCATTAGCCCATTACCAAACAATGACGACATTTGACCAGATTGTTGCAGACAACTCATGAAAACGTGGGGAAAGGTAAAATTGCTCTTTACAAGCAAATTTTTCGACTGTCCCAAATTGAAAGAATTTGCAGACGACATTTCAAAATGTGATGAAATTGGAAAGTAATCTTCTGATAGGGTAGAAAACATTGTGGGAAAAGGAGAGATTGCTTGTTAAGAGCAATTTTTCCTTTTCCCACAGTGTTTTCTATAGTTATCTGCAACAAAGTGGTAAAATGTAAAAAACATGTAAATACTTTATATTTAGTAGGAGTGAGTTGATACAGCATATTTTCTATCTTAGAACGGCTAAAACAAATGAAAAAAATATGTTCTAAATTTAATTTGACACATGTTTTTTACTTGTTTTTGCCGATACTTATAAATCTTCTTATGAAACCATTGCAAAATGGTCCGTAGATGGTATGACCTGTCATTGAAAATAGATCTATATGAGTTACCTACTATTTGATGATACTGTAAAATGGAAAGACACTAGCATGTTTTTGATTGGATGAGAATTTTTTGTCATTAGCAACAGTATCCACATACTATAGTGGTCAGTGTGCGCACCATGTTTCAGGTATTTTCACACAAATAACGCGATACTCTGCAATCTTCTTTCAAAGCCATTGACTGCTTTCCCTCATGAAAATAGTGGTTTATAAATAAGAGAAATGAAGAAAAAGGCTTAACCTTACATTGGCTTCTCTACTTTACAGGAATTTTCATGTGTGGAATGAGGTGTATCTGAAGAGGCCTGATATAGACGCAAAGATCGGAACATATGACGGATGGCAGGCAATTGATAGCACCCCTCAAGAGCTAAGTGATGGTAAGTTTTCTTTAGTTTAAACATATTTTATCCAATAAATAAACACCATTATATACATTACAAACAATTCAGTGAAATGGATTAGAACGAAATCTAAAATCTTATTAAGTTCCTCTTCTTAATGGCGACATACAGGTCAAAGTTTTCTTTGCCTGGGATTTAAATCCATTTTAAACAGTTATACTTTCTGTGATATTATGGCAGTAGTTACCTTATCCAGGGCTTCTTTTGGCTCGATGATCATCATCAGTTTACAGCTGCAAAACTCGGTAAGATAAACACTTATAGTGCTGGAATCTACTTCATGCTAATGCAAACAGGTTAGATCCAGGTCAGCTGCCAAGTAAATTGGTGGCTGGCCTGTGATCTAACCTGGCTGGCCTGTGATATAACCTGTTTGCTTCTCTGAGTATCTTTCCTCAACAAAATTATGCAGATATTCAAGGTTTTAGAAAGCAGAGGACACAAAAATCTATTTTAAGAAAATTACCCAGCATTCTATGCGTTAGTTTGACTTCGTTTTCTTTTTAAGAGTAAAATATTCCAAACATGTCTAAGACTAAATTATTTGTGCTTGCTTGACAATGTTTTTTGTGTGATTATTGGACTTGAAACTTGGAAACCCATGTTCGATTTCATGAAGTAATTCACCATAAATTGTCCTTTGGCAAGACACAATTCCTAGCCTTGTTTGGTATGACAATGTTCCAAGATGAGGCCTGCACATTGGAATGAGGAAACAATAAAAAAGTAATTTTCTTTCAGGAATCTATGCATGTGGACCTGCACCTCTTATTGCCATTAAAAATGGGGAAGTCAGTAAGGGATACGACACTCCATTCGTGTTTGCGGAGGTCAACTCTGATATGCTGGATTGGTTACTCAATGAAAACGGAGATCCAGAACTGATCGAGAAAAAAAAGCATACGTATGCTTGGATTTGAGATTTTCATTTTCAACAATATTTGAGTTATTTTGTGGCAGTCAGCTTAACCCGTTACCACCTGCAAATAACATTAAGCCAATTGGAGAGATATTTGAGAGTATTTGGCAAATGCTCTGTCTTTACTTAACTCTTTAGTACCTGCAGACACCATTTGTTTTTACTTGAAGCAAACGACTTTAGAAAAGCTTTGCCAACATGTGGAAAGCCTTCAGTTCTGCTGTTGAGATATGTGCATAGATTGAAAAATCATCGTGGCAAAAGGAGAAATTGCTTGTGACTAGTTCATCTTTGAACTCTACTGTTTTTTGATAAATTATGAAAATAGTTATTAGAGTAGCATTTATGATTTTTTTTTGGCAGTGTAATGCATAGAAAGATGTATATCTTTTCCAACTAAGAGGGCAAGTTCTACAAGAATTGTTTTAATGTTTTATTCCATATGTATATGTGCATTTACTCACTCTCCATTGAAATTTTGTACATTGTGTAACTGTATAATGGGTTG
Organism: Cerastoderma edule; assembly: GCA_947846245.1. Lineage (NCBI taxonomy): Eukaryota > Metazoa > Mollusca > Bivalvia > Cardiida > Cardiidae > Cerastoderma > Cerastoderma edule. The sequence goes on from OX401410.1 coordinate 32,130,516, forward strand.
GTGGCCTAGGTACTTGAAATAAAATGTCTATATCTCTATCTATTCCTTTCAGGGTGGGTAAACTAACTGTCACAAAGGCTCTAGGGTCCTATGATATGGAGGATGTGACCAAATTATACAAACATGAAGAAGGTACATTGACCATTTGCAGAGGCATAGCCATGACAACAAAAAATATACATGTGTATAATGAACCGAGCAAGTTAGCCTTTCAAAAATACACTCACATATGATTAGTGAAAAACACTGTCATCCTATCGTTGTACTGTCTATTTATATGCCTGCATGTTCTCTATGACAATGCATTAGGTTCCTCAATTTACATAAACGTTCCATAAACGTTCCATAAACGTTACACATGTATGAATAGAGCTTAATGGGTTTGTTGTAAGTCCAAATCAGAAGCCTAATTTCCCCCAAGCAAGCTGTCATGGCTTTTGGACAGACTAGGAGCAATGATGTTTACAAAGTGAAAGTCATCTTTTCTCTAACCCCCATTTTGTGTATTTCAGTTATTCTGTGATGCCTGGTGCATAAGTGATGGTGGAAAACCCTATGAATGAATTCATCCCTAAATTGTAAAGTTATAGAATGATCCTAATTGAAAGCAACAGCAGACAACAAAATTTACCCAAAATAATGAATATTTTATGTGTACATGTATGTTATTTGATAAAAATCATTGTAACAAAAGGAGAAATTGCTTATTCCAAGCAATTTCTCCTTTTTTCACAAAGATTTCTAGTCTTCTGCTGTATGGGGCTGCGTAAAGTGAGTTGTAATGGAGTAATGGATCAAACAGCCCATCGGTACCAAGTCAAGCATTACCATTGGTACTATTGACCTTCTCCCATGCAACTGGGATTGACTCTTTCTGGTAAATGCTCTGGATTTAACCCCTTACCAAACTTTAATGACATTTGACCACTGTGTTGCTGGAAAACACTGTGGGAAAAGGAGAAATTGCTCTTTGTGAGCAATTTCTCCTTTTCCCACATTGTTTTCTGCCCTATCAGAAGATTATTTTTCAATTTCATCACATTTAATCACATTTTGAAATTTCGTCTGCAAACTCTTTGAATTTGGGGCAGTCGTAAATTTGGCATTTGGTAAAGGGTTAAGGTATCAACTCATTTTTCATTCTAAGGAACTCAAATTTGGAGACATTATAAATGATTCGGGACTTATGTGTGATCCTTTGATATGATTTTCATCCTCAGGTTCGGAGGAGGAACGGGAAGCTGTAAAGCTGGCTTACCTGACTTCCGGAATGACTAGGGGGGATGAAGTATATGAAGTGAAAGCCAAGGTGGGTACATAGGGTTTAATTTTTCACGTTTTGAACAACATCTATCTGATTTTTATTTATTTCTATTTCCACAGGGGAACAGCGGGAAAGATATTGACATCCAGAAAGTAGATAGGGTTTTACTGTTCAGGTTATAATTTGGATTTCGAAATAGCGTTAACAGCATTTAAAGTTGGTTGCTATGCTTGTCTTGTTAGTGATGGAGAAAGATACTTAAATTACTTCTCCTGGTGGGTACATAGGGTTATATTGTTCAGGTTATAATTCGGGTTTCGAAATAGCGTTAACAGCATTTGGAGAAAGTTGCCATGTTTGTCTCGTTAGTGATGGAGAATGAATGATGCTTATATTACTTCTACTGTAATAACATGGGTGGATGAAGTTTATGAAGTGATAGCCAAGGTGGGTGTCTGGGATCAGAAAATCTACAAATGACAATAGCTACAGTATTCAGAAATCATTGTGGGAAAAGGAGAAATTTCTCCATTTCCCACAACGTTTTCAATAGTCATCTGCAATAAACTGGTCAAATGTCGTTAGTGTTTGGTAATGGGTTAAAAATAGGTGCTGAGATTGGTGACAATGTCAAAATATGCATATTTGAGATGCCAGCAGTATATCAATTTCGTTTTGTTCCTGAATCCTAAATACGTATAATGATTCTAGAAATGCCTGATCATTTGGTATAATTTTAGCGTTTATTTGAATGTTAGATATCGTTTACAGTATTTGAATTATGTATGTAAAAAGTGTTGCCATAACAGCTGTTCTAAGCTGAATGGACACTCATTCTCACTTAGGGGTGACAACTGCTGTCATAATGCATTCATGCAATATAGGGGAGATATACATTCACATATATGTAAAAGAAAATGGTAATGAGAAATAGAAAGAAATATGTAGGTAAATCAAAAATCCAAAATTAGCACCAAAATGTATATACTGACTTGCAATACAATACAATACAATACAATATGTTTTATTCGTATTAAAGGCCTCTGGCCCAATATACACACAATTCACAATTTTAAGTAACAAAGGAGTGGTTTAACATTTGTGCTCTCTAAAAAACAAAAATATCTCGTTATGACGTCGTCATTCATAAACATGTGTAAAACAGCAACATTGTTTCAGAAGGAGAAATAACTCATTATGCAATCAAAGTAAGCGAATTTGCGGTCATGGGTTTAAGCATATCATGACAAACATTACAATGCAATGAAAATACGAACATGACCCACAAATATTATCTTGACAGTCATGATAATTTACACTAGTACGTGGAAATAATTTTCTCATTTTGATGGATAGAACACATTGTTACAGAAGGAGAAATGGCTCTCTGTGAAAACCTCTCCTTCTGTCGCAACGGATTATTATGTAATGAAAGCAAGCAAATTTGGAGCCATGGATTAATGCATGACATCAATTAACTTCATTTCGATATGGTTTTGCAAAAATAAGCGTACCAGAAAAAGGAATATAAGCATATCATAATACTATAATACTATGCAATGGTGACATTTGAAACTGAAACTTGAAAAAGCAGATTTTTCACACCTTTTTTGTCACTTCTAGGTGAGTATGAGTATGAGACCAATAATGATTATGTTTTAGCTGTTAGTCAATCAAATAAGGAACAAACATAGCTCTGACAGAGGGTTCATTTTCCAAGTTATTCCATCTCTTGACCCTTTTAATGTCAGTACTGACTCAGTAGGCAATGGACATGCCTTGTTTTGTCAAATCTATTTTACTTAATCCATTACCAAAGAATAACCACATTTGAGAAATTTGTTGCAGACGACTATGGAAAACGTTGTGGGGAAAGGAGAAATTGCTCTTAATGATCAATTTCTCCTTTTCCCAAACAGTTTTCTGCCACATCAGGAGATCATTTTTCAATTCTGTCACATTATAAAATGTTGACTGCAAACTCTTTCAATTTGGGACAGTTGAAAATTTGTTGTATGGTTAAGTGTTAACAAAGTCTTTCTGAAAAAAAAAAAGCATGATAACTTTTGACACATCTCAATTTCAGAAAGTGAAATTCAGTCTTCTACACAGTGTTGAAGTGATGATCGGACAAGATATGCCCATCAAGATCAAGGCATGTAACAATGGTAAACATGACAGGAAGATAGTCACCCTTAGCCTGATAGTGACCGCTGAATACTATAATGGAGAGGATGGACCCGAGATCATTAAACACAAGTTCATTTCTGCCGCTGGGACGGAGTCGGACATGCTCATAGGCACTGGAAAAGGTAAAGTTCTGGTTCATATACTATAGAATTATTTAGTCATAGGTAAAGGTCTAGTCAATATACTACAGCATTTTTTTTTCATAGTCAAAGTTCTAGTTTATTTACTACATAATTATTTAGTCATAAGTAAACTTCTAGTTCATTTAATATATAATTCTTTTGTCATATGTAAAGTTGTAGTTTATTTAATACAGAATTCTTAAGTCAAGGGTAAAGTTCTAGTTCATATACTACAGAATTCTTAAGTCATAGGTAAAGTTCTAGTTCAATGATGTAGTGTATAGGGTTAAACTGATACAGCGTGTCAGGTTACCAGCCAACGCTCTAATAGGCTGATGCCTCTGGGAGCTTGGGATAGTTAGTGATAATCCACTGTAGAATATAGTCGTATAATAAATATAGTTTATAGTAACCGACTTTGTCTCTTTTATATATATATACATATATATAAGACACGACACATTGGCGACGAGGATAGGGATATGCTAAGTTTTAATGTTGTGTGAATTGAATTGAATTTGAGATATTTGGATTAAATTCTGTTGGAGACATTGACGCTGGATTAAATTCCCATAACACAGGGAACTGGATAAAATTCTGATAACACAGGGAACTGGATTAAATTCTGTTGCAATGGCAAAAGCATTAACCGTCCCAAGCGTCGAGCCGTTCAAGCTTGGAGGGGACAGTTTGAGTCTTTCAAGCAGGTCGGAACGTTGGATGAAGGCGTTCAACTATTTCGTGGTTGGATCGGGTATGACCTACAAAGCTCAGAAGAGGGCGCTTCTACTGCACCTTGTGGGACCAGAGGTACAGGAAATGTTTGAAACCCTGGACGAGACAGGAGAGATAATGACCTTGACACAGCGGTGTTAAAGCTGAAGGGCTATTTCAAGCCAAAAACCAATGTGTCGTTCAAAGGACACAAATTCAGCTCAGAGGGTCAAAGAGCCAATGAATCAGTGCAAGCATTTACCACAAGACTCAAGCATCTGTCATTGTCATGTGAGTTCAAAGACAGTAACGACAGAATTCGTGACCACGTGGTACAGAAGTGTAACTCGCGACACTTAGACGAAAATTCCAAATGGAAAAGGACCTGACACTGGAAAAAGTGTTGGACATTGCGTCAACATTTGAGCGTGCACAAAACAGTGCATCTCTAATGGAAAACTTCCTACAGAACTCTTTGGTCAAAGATAAAAGTTCTAGTTCATATACTACAGAATTATTAAGTCATAGGTAAAGTTAGAGTCTATTGACTACAGAATGTTTAAGTCATAGGTAAAGTTCTAGTTCAATGACTACAGAATTCTATAGTCATAGGTAAAATTCTAGTTCATATACTACAGAATTCTTTAGTCATAGGTAAAGTTCGAGTTCATTGACTACAGAATTCTATAGTCATAGGTACAATTCTATGTCATATACTACAAAATTATTTAGTCATAGGTAAAATGCGAGTTTATTGACTACAGAATGTTTAAGTCATAGGTAAAGTTATAGTTCATTGACTACAGAATTCTAAAGTCATTGGTAAAATTCTAGTTCATATACACTGTACTACAGAATTCTTTAGTCATAGGTAACATTCGAGTTTATTGACTACAGAATGTTTAAGTCATAGGTAAAGTTCTAGTTCATTGACTACAGAATTCTATAGTCATAGGTAAAATTTTAGTTCATATACTACAGAATTCTTAAGTCATAGGTAAAGTTGGAGTTTATTTACTACAGAATGTTATAGTCATATGTGAAGTTCTAGTTCATTAACTACAGAATTCTATAGTCATAGGTAAAATTCTAGTTCATTTACTACAGAATTCTATAGTCATAGGTAAAGTTCGAGTTCATTGACTACAGAATTCTATAGTCATAGGTACAATTCTATGTCATATACTACAAAATTATTTAGTCATAGGTAAAATGCGAGTTTATTGACAACAGAATGTTTAAGGTAAAGTTATAGTTCATTGACTACAGATGACTACAGAATTCTAAAGTCATTGGTAAAATTCTAGTTAATATACACTGTACTACAGAATTCTTTAGTCATAGGTAAAGTTCGAGTTTATTGACTACAGAATGTTTAAGTCATAGGTAAAGTTCTAGGTCATTGACTACAGAATTCTATAGTCATAGGTAAAATTTTAGTTCATATACTACAGAATTCTTTAGTCATAGGTAAAGTTGGAGTTTATTGACTACAGAATTCTATAGTCATAGGTAAAATTTTAGTTCATATACTACAGAATTCTTTAGTCATAGGTAAAGTTCGAGTTTATTGACTACAGAATGTTTAAGTCATAGGTAAAGTTCTAGTTCATTGACTACAGAATTCTATAGTCATAGGTAAAGTTCTAGTTCATTGACTACAGAATTCTTAAGTCATAGGTAAAGTTCTAGTTCATTGACTACAGAATGTTATAGTCATAGGTAAAATTCTAGTTCATTGACTACAGAATTCTATAGTCATAGGTGAAGTTATAGTTCATTGACTACAGAATTCTATAGTCATAGGTGAAGTTATGGTTCATTTACTACAAAATTCTATAGTCATAGGTAAAATTCAAGTTCATTTACTACAGAATGTTATAGTCATAGGTGAAGTTATGGTTCATTTACTACAGAATGTTTTAGTCATAGGTAATGTTCTAGTTCATTTACGACAGAATTATTTAGTCATAGGTAAAGTTCTAGTTCATTTACTATAGAATGTTTTAGTCATAGGTGAAGTTATGGCTCATTTACTACAGAATTCTATAGTCATAGGTTAAGTTATGGTTCATTTACTACAGAATTCTATAGTCATAGGTAAAATTCTAGTTCATTTACTACAGAAATAGTTAGTCATAGGTGAAGTTATAGTTCATTGACTACAGAATTCTATAGTCATAGGTGAAGTTATGGTTCATTTACTACAGAATTCTATAGTCATAGGTAAAATTCTAGTTCATTTACTACAGAAATAGTTAGTCATAGGTAATGTTATGGTTCATTTAGGTAAAATTCAGGTTCATTGACTACAGAATTTAAAGTCATAGGTGAAGTTATGGTTCATTTACTACAGAATGTTATAGTCATAGGTAAAATTCAAGTTCATTTACTACAGAATGTTATAGTCATAGGTGAAGTTCTTGTTCAAATCCTACAGAATTCTTTAGTCATAGGTGAAATTCAGGTTCATTGACTACAGAATTTAAAGTCAAAGGTGAAGTTATGGCTAATTTACTACAGAATTCTATAGTCATAGGTGAAGTTATGGTTCATTCACTACAGAATTCTAAAGTCATAGGTAAAATTCAGGTTCATTGACTACAGAATTTAAAGTCATATGTGAAGTTATGGTTCATTCACTACAGAATTCTAAAGTCATAGGTAAAATTCAGGTTCATTGACTACAGAATTTAAAGTCATATGTGAAGTTATGGTTCATTTACTACAGAATTCTATAGTCATAGGTAAAATTCTAGTTCATTTACTACAGAATTCTATAGTCATAGGTACAATTCTATGTCATATACTACAGAATGTTATAGTCATAGGTAAAGTTCTAGTTCATTTACAACAGAATGTTATAGTCATAGGTGAAGTTATGGTTCATTTACTACAGAATTCTATAGTCATAGGTAAAATTCTAGTTCATTTACTACAGAATGTTATAGTCATAGGTAAAGTTCTAGTTCATTTACTACAGAATGTTATAGTCATAGGTAAAGTTCTAGTTCATTTACTACAGAATGTTATAGTCATAGGTAAAATTCTAGTTCATTTACAACAGAATGTTATAGTCATAGGTGAAGTTATGGTTCATTTACTACAGAATTCTATAGTCATAGGTTAAGTTATGGTTCATTTACTACAGAATGTTATAGTCATAGGTAAAGTTCTAGTTCATTTACTACAGAATGTTATAGTCATAGGTAAAGTTCTAGTTCATTTACTACAGAATTCTATAGTCATAGGTTAAGTTATGGTTCATTTACTACAGAATTCTATAGTCATAGGTGAAGTTATGGTTCATTTACTACAGAATTCTATAGTCATAGGTGAAGTTATGGTTCATTTACTACAGAATTCTATAGTCATAGGTGAAGTTATGGTTCATTTACTACACAATTCTATTGTCATAGGTGAAGTTATGGTTCATTTACTACACAATTCTATTGTCATAGGTAAAATTCTAGTTCATTTACAACAGAATGTTATAGTCATAGGTAAAGTTCTAGTTCATTTACAACAGAATGTTATAGTCATAGGTAAAGTTCTAGTTCATTTACTACAGAATGTTTTAGTCATAGGTAAAGTTCTAGTTCATTTACTACAGAATTCTATAGTCATAGGTGAAGTTATGGTTCATTTACTACAGAATTCTATAGTCATAGGTGAAGTTATGGTTCATTTACTACACAATTCTATTGTCATAGGTAAAATTCTAGTTCATTTACAACAGAATGTTATAGTCATAGGTAAAGTTCTAGTTCATTTACAACAGAATGTTATAGTCATAGGTGAAGTTATGGTTCATTGACTACAGAATTTAAAGTCATAGGTGAAGTTATGGTTCATTTACTACAGAATTCTATAGTCATAGGTGAAGTTATGGTTCATTTACTACAGAATTATTAAGTCATAGATAAAATTCGGGTTCATTGACTACAGAATGTTATAGTCATAAGTAATGTTCTGGTTCATTTACTACACAATTCTATAGTCATAGGTAAAATTCTAGTTTGCAGATGTCATTTCAAAAATAATTTACTGTTAGGGCAGAAAACATTGTGGGAAAAGGAGAAATTGCTTGTTTAGAGCAATTTCTCCTTTTCCCACAATGTTTTCCAAAATCACCTGCAACAAACTGGTCAAATGTCATTATTGTTTGGTAATAGGTTAAAGTGAATATCACAGAGGAAGGGAGTAAGCAATACCTTTTCAGAATCTAAAAAGACTGTCAGGGATTCACCTGTCTGTAAATGCCAAACCTTTTGATACATGTGTACCTAAGTACTTATTATCATGGTTATATAGTAAATTTCAGTGAAAATTCACTTGTTTCTTTAGGCTTTTGGACAAGCTGGGCAAATTGGTCAACATATTTTGTTGACCCCGAGAGGTAGTCAGTACACGAAAATAGACCAATAGTTATTACTCTTCCATGTCCATTTACAGTGAGGGAATTCGATTATACTCTTAAATGCGATGAATACCTAGAAAAGCTTGTTGAGAAGGCCTGCATTAAAATCAGTCTCTCAGCCGTTGTGGAAGCTTGCAATGATGGGGATATCCAGTTTGAGGCGAAAGATCACACCTTCTTCTTCGACAAGCCAGAACTGTCGGTCACGGTAAGCCATTGGAATGGATGAAATTGAATTTATGTGCCATCTTTTTTTGGTTGTATCAGTTGGTCATGCAGTGCAGCTGTTGATAATTGACTTTATGTTATGTTATGTTATGAAAATACTGATATATGAACATGTACATTGAAGCCTTGTTTATCCGGACTCTGATTATTTGGATGTCTTGCAATCCAAACATCATTATAAGGGAACGGAATTATTGTGCAGTAATTTGTTTAACCAATCATCAAACAATTACGACATGACCGGTTTGTTGCAGACGACTCTTGAAAACATTTTGGGTAAAGGAGAAATTGCTCTTGACGAGGAATTTCTTCTTTTGCAACAATGTTTTCCGCCATATCAGAATATTATTTTTGAATTTCATCACGTTTTGAACTGTCGTCTGCAAACTCTTTCAATTTGGGACAGTCGAAAATTTGGCGTTTGGTAAAGGGTTATAAGTTTACATGTGCATATAGACCGTTTATGTCTTAATGTGTTTAAGAGCCGGCTCTAATTCATTAGTCTGGAGGATTCGTTGATCTGTAAATTTTGTTGGGAATGGACGTGTTCGGATCAATGAGACATCACTGTATATGTTGTATCGGTATAATTGATTGTTTTTCCATTAGTGTACAGAGCTCACTTTTAATTAAGTTTTATAAGAAGATGCTTTATGGATAAGCTACTACTGCTATGGAAGGTGTCTTGCTAAAGGTGAAATAATTGATCATGACCCATGATTTATTACAGCGTTATATCCAACACTTTGTAGAGAAATCGCAGTTTGCCGGCACAAATGACTTAAGAACATCACCAGTCCACTGCAATTTCTCTACCCAGTGTTAGACGTAATGCCAAAAGTAGTCGCAAACAGCAAAAGTACCTGTGGCGCAGCCATCTTGTTTGGACATAAGACCTTAAACATTGGTCACTTGGTTCCACTGCCTGTATAACTGATTGAAAAACCTATATGTGCAACAAATGAAAAAAAAAAAAATGAATATTTATCATTTATTAAACCTTACAGGCACCAAAGTCAGTAAAGAGAGGGCAGTCAGCAGCAGTGACCATTACCTTCAAGAACCCCTTAAATAAGCCCCTAACAAACTTTAAGTTGAATGAAGATGCAGCAGCTTTCGACATTGACAAAGACAAAGGAGTGGATCTACCGTAAGTAAATGATAAGAAAACTGAGGGGTTTTGTAAAGGTTTCAAATGAAAAATAACTGCAGACAATGAACACAAAGCATGATAACTGTACTTTATTGGGATACATGTATTTAGAAGAAGCCCCAGTAGCAAGAGGACAAAATTATCATTAAGAGCAATTTCTCCTTATGTCACAATAGTTTAAATTCTTAACCCTTTACCAAACGCCAAATTTTCGACTGTCCCAAATTGAATGAGTTTGCAGATGACATTTCAAAATGGGATGAAATTGAAAAAAATTCTTCTGATAGGGCAGAAAACATTGTGGGCAATGAAGAAATTGCTCACTTAAAAAAAATTCTCCTTTTCCCACAATGTTTTCCAGAAATATTTGCAACAAACTGGTCTAATGTCGTTATTGTTTGGTAATGGGTTAAGTGTTTTGTTGTCTGCATTTTAAAGTGAATTGTTATGATAAAAGAAGGCTTTTATCAAATAGTTGGATGAGAAGGTTTGTGTTAACAATAATGTTATAGGCACCTATTTGCATCAAATCACCTGTATAAAGTTAGTATAAAGCACCTGTACCCAAGGAAAATCATGAAAAAATAAGCTTAAAATTTCTTTTTCTGTTACAATGGTTATAAGCCACTTTCAAAATAAAGCTGGAATAATTCATATTTTACAGCTACTGATGCACTCTAATTTACTAGGTTTCCATATAGCACAAGGAGTTACAATGCAATTTCTGCCGACTAATGCTTACTTGCAGAAAACTGAATTGAAAGCAATTAGGATGTATCATAGTGACAATTTGTCAATCAAGGACTCAAGTTTAATGAATATTTGTCGATGACAAATAGTCATCAATTTTAATTCTTGATTGAAATAAGTTGTAATAAATGTGACAAAAGGAAAGCTGTTTTTTGTGACACTATCTTAGAATTTGTCTGCTATAGATGCATTTGAATTGTTGGTACTAAGAAAAGAAAAATGTTATCGTTTAACACCTACCTGACAGAAATTGATTGTCTAAACATTGTTCAGTGATTTCAACTGTCCTTTGAGTTTAAGTTTTGAACATCGTTACAACTGGAACTGATTAATCTCGATTCTCCTTACTTGGTACATAACCCGTACTCTGAGTGTGACTCTGTGTGTCACACCAAATGTGGATTAATAAAGGCTGCAATCTTGTTTTCGCTACTTAGGGGATTCAGACCCACAACCCTCGTGTCCCGAGGCCAACACTCTACCCCTGGACCACTGTCCTCCTCAAGCTGTCCTGTACATGGTGTACCAAACAATTTCCTGTATGAATATTTCAGTCAACCCATTACCAAACAATAATGACATTTGACCAGTTTGTTGCAGGTGACTCTGGAAAACATTGTGGGAAAAAGGAGAAATTGCTCTGAAGGAATTATTTTTCAATTTCATCACATTTTGAAATGCTGTCTGCAAACTCTTTCAATTTGGGACAGTCAGAAATTTGGCAGAGGGTTGAAAAAAAAAAATTCTGTTTGTTTTACTTTTGTAGGAAATCTGTTGGAGCGGGAGAGACCTTTAAAGCAGTCGTCAATATGAAAGCATTACGAGTGAAGAAATCGGCAGAAATGTCATTCATCCTCAACTGCAAGGAGCTATACGAGCTAGAGGGGAGTGTGAAGGTGGAGATTACAGCTTAATATCAGTACCCTGATATGTGATCATTCTGTTTGCTCATCCAAATTGAAAGCAGCAGAAGCAGCAGCAGACAATGATTTTTTATAAAGTTTGTCCATAACTGAACTCTATGAGCCAGAAACAACATGTGAAATAAAGTTTAGGGAAACATATATTATCAAAAATGTACTTCTTCAAGACCTTCTCTGTGTCAAAATCTTGATTTCCGTTGAGACTTTGGTGTTACCGTAACACATGTTTGTATAAGTACTAGAGAATCTGAAGATGAATGTACTATAAAATGGACATAAAACATTTTCTTGTGATAATATGACGAATCATTCAGTTGAATTTGATTTTGATCACTTATGTACTATAATAGCTTATACCGATTCTACCATAACCCATTATGTGTACCAAACAATAACGAAATTTTACCACATTGTTGCTGACGACTCTGGAAAATATTGTTGGAAAGGAAGAAATTGCTCACAAATTCAAATTCAAAGTTTTATTGTATAATAAGGCCACCGACCCATACACAAAAATGAAACATAAATACAATACATTTTATACAGATATACATGTGTAAGAGGCTAAAATAATATAACAGATTTAAAGGCATTGTTTTCCTTACATCTCTTGCTCTTTCATATAGATTTCTCTTTTTTTAAAAGCATAAAATAAAAACATTGCTAGGTTACGGCGCAACTCTTCGTACAAAGGACAATAGAATAGGAAATGTACCTCATTTTCGTTAAAACATTCACAAAAAACAAAACCGATTTTCCTTAGGTATATCATAATGCCTACCCTTTTCAATCATGAGGGAGTGGGAGCCATTTCTGAATTTTGCAAGGCAAGTTCTAAATTTACTTATATTGATAATGCTTAAGTATTTCTCCTGTACAAATGAGTGTTTGTAATCATAATAACTAGATAATTTGGAATTTTCAAAACAACCCATTCTCCACTCTTGTTGATATTGGTCTTTGAGCCGCTGTGTATATTCAAAAATAAAAATGTTGTCATTCAAGTATTGGTTTTCCCAAACATTTCCAAAACCGTTTCTATATAAATTTTTTCGAACACATGTTACCCAATTTGTGTATCCCAGATTGTTCTTTAGTCTTATATCCTCTATGTTTGATTCAAATAGTATTCACAAGAAGTGTTTGGAATGTTGCACGCAAAACAACCTGATCTGCGCACTGCTGTATTTCAACCTCTGCTAGACTTTGTTTATTGTGTTTATATATATTACATGTTTCTTTTTTTACTTTTTTACTTTGATCTTTATGCAACATATATTTCTAGAAGTAATTAAATGATCAAACATAAATGGTCATAAAGAATTCATATATGTTATTTGTCAAACACTTTTCCTTAATAATTTATCTGAGATGGAATAATGTCGGGAGTCATAGCAGAATGCATGTATATGTACAGAATTTGCTTATTTACAGATAAATTTTGATAAATAGACAATATACTAAAACATTGTAACAAAAGGAGGAGTTGTCAATTGTTATTTGTCTCATCCTTGAGTGGTCAAGGTGGCTGGGGCCTTTCAAGTAGGGGTACATTTTTACTTCTCCTACAAACCCTTCTGTAACATTTGTTGAACTTTTATGCAAATAATGGAACCTAATGCATTGTTATAGAGAACATAGGGGTACATGTATATAAATAGACAACACAACTGATCGGTGGATGACAGAATGGTTCACTGATCGGATGTGTTTGTGTCTTTGAGAGGTTAATTTGCTCTGTTTGTTACACTTATTATTGGTATTAATGAGAAGGTATCTCTTTATCACAATTTGAGAATTTGTTAAATATGCTATAAAAATTGCATGAAAAAGACCTAGACATGCACAGTATTCATGACCCATGTCTTGCTCCAATAGTATCGCTCCTTTTCCCAAGAAATCTGAGGTTAAGAGTGAAAGTTTTTACATGAAGACAGGGGGATTTGTGTAAGGAATTTAACCCCATTCACTCATACAAGATTTATAGCAGTGTCACTTTCAGGATCATCGCTGATTCTTGTCTGCTTTTGCTTTGATTTCTGCAATGTGAAAAAAGAATATGAGGGAATGTGAAAGACATATTTTTGAACACTGGACTTTAATCAGGTTCCTGACTATAATTTTGAACGGTTGTCAATAGGGAAGATAGTAATTTCTTCCAGTTAAAAAAGCCCACACACAATTTGAATTCAAATTTAGAATTATGTAAATTGTGCTAGTAGATAAAGCTTGGGATATGAAGGAACCACCTCGGACAAGATAATCTAGGACAGCTGAGAAAGCTTTGTCTGTAACATTTTTTGTTACAAATTCAGTGATTCTGGTAGAAAGTTTGTATCAATTAAGTATTCATTAGTAATGGTAGAGTAAATGAAACAGCGTTCACTAAAATGGGAAATGATCTCCGTTGCACTCATTAAACTTTAGAAATGGGTAGACTCTATATGTGATGCAATTCTGCTTGTAAGAATCATGACACAAAATAGATACAGTGTGTAGCCTACAAATATCTTATATATCTCCCTGTACACCTGTATATCTCCCTGTATGTCTCCCAGTACATCTGTCAGTCTCCCTGTACATCTGTTTGTCTCCCTGTATATCTGTCTGTCTCCCTGTACATCTGTCTATCTCCCTGTTTGTCTCCCTGTTCATCGTTATGTCACCCTGTACATCTGTTTGTTTTCCTGTACATCTGTTTGTCTCCCTGTACATCTGAATGTCTCCCTGTGCATCTGTATGTCTCCATGTACATATGTCTGTCTCCCTGGACATCTGTATATCTCCATGTACACCTGTATGTCTCCCTGTACATCTGTTAATCTCCTTGTATGTCTGCATGTCTCTCTGTACATATGTATGTATTCCTGTACATCTATATTTTTCCATGTACATCTGTATGTCTCCCTGTACATCTGTATATCTCCCTGTACATCTGTCTGTTTCCCTGTACATATGTATGTCTCCCTGTACATCTATATGTTTCCATGTACATCTGTCTGTCTCCCTGTATGTCTGTCTATCTGTCTCCCTGTACATCTGTATGTCTCCCTATATATCTGTCTATCTCCCTGTACATCTGTTTGTCTCCCTGTACATATGTCTGTCTCCCTGTATATATATATATCTGTCTCCCTGTACAACTGTCTGTCTCCCTGTACTGATATATGTCTCCCTGTACATCTGTATGTCTCCCTGTACATCAGAATGTCTCCCTGTACAGCTGTCTGTTTCCCTGTACATATATATGTCTCCCTGTACATCTGTCTGTCTTCCTGTACATCTGTATGACTCCCTGTACATCTGTCTGTCTTCCTGTACATCTGTATGACTCCCTGTACATCTGTATGTCTCCCTGTACATCTGTCTGTCTCCCTGTACATCTGTCTGTCTCCCTGTATATATATCTCATAGGCGTAGGAGCGTTTTCAACATTGGGGCAACTTCAGATGAAGACCGGTCTAAGAATAAATGTTCCTAAACTTTTTAATGATTCTTCATGCATTTACAAATTCAATAACATTATGAGAATTAAAAGAAAGCGTATGAAAATGTGTATCTTAAATAATAAAAAAAAAAAAGGGATATGCCAGGTCTCGATCTCACGCGGAAATCAAATGTATTGAATTAAACAAAAAGTAGCAGCGACCAGACTGTCACAGCCATGGATACATCTATTGTAACAATGAGAATAAATTATTTTTCAAGCTTAAGCTAACAATTGAAGATAATATTGAGTCTGACTTCTTAGAACAAATCTTATTACACCATTGTTTTTGTCAATCAAAACTTCCCGGGTATTTTTGTGAAATGAGTTTTCATTGGATAAACCCGATGTGTTCAGATTGTCATTTGCGATGATGACGTCAAAAAGATTTTGGTTATTGTTCGTTACAAAAGGCGAATTGGAATTAGATAAAGCACAAAATTACACATTTATTTTTATTCTGCTGTTAAATTTCGTTTCTTTTCTTTTTCTTTTCAAATATCTTCATTTGCCATTGTGAATATTGGGGGGCCAAAGTATAGTCTGGCCCCCCGGTCTGGATATTGGGGGGGCCTGGCCCCCCCCGGCTCCTACGCCTATGTATCTGTCTCCCTGTACAACTGTCTGTCTCCCTGTACATCTGTATGACTCCCTGTACATCTGTATGTCTCCCTGTATATCTGTATGTCTCCCTGTACATCTGTATGACTCCCTGTATATTTGTATGTATATCTGTATGTCTCCCTTTATGTCTGCCTGTGAACTTGTACGTCTATCTGTCTCCTAGAATGGCTGCCTGTCTCTTGGTTTGTCCGTCTGCCTCTCGGTTTGTCTGTCTGTCTCCCTGTTTGTCTGTCTGTCTCCCTGTTTTGCTGCCCGTCTCCATGTTTGGCTGCCTAGCTGTCTCCATATGTTTGGCTGCCTGTCTCCATGTCTGGCTGCCTGTCACCTCTGGTTGTAAATATGAGTCTGCCTTTCTCCACGTATATCTTCATGTGTGTCTCTCAGCCTGTCTCCAACTGTCCTTCCGTCAATATGTTTGCGTCCCTGTCTGTCTGATCTAATTCTGGTTTATGTCTTCTTGTATCTCTGTAAATTTGTCTAAACCACCTTCTTTTAAAAGCAATCGAATTAAAAGATGAATAAATATAATTAACAATAGCAAAGACAACGGATTGCTTAATTCCTGAAGCGATTATATCTATCTTCTTTTCTTGATATGACAAAGTAAGATATCGATGAAAATGCACAGTGATTGCGAGCTTGACTTAATTCGATATTCTCCGGTAAGTTCCGTTAGTCCGATTAAAGTTTACGGAATCACCCGAAGGAACGATCGCTTCGTGACCTTTCTTGTTTACTTCCGGTTCAAGCAGTGACATCGACATCACATCAATAGTGAGAACCGAAAACTTGACAGATCAAAATGTCGTACGCTTACTTGTTTAAATACATCATCATTGGCGATACGGGTGAGTTAAAGTGTTATTCCTACTTATTACTTTATCTACATTCTTCTTCTTACTTTCATGTTAAAGAAATTAGTAGAAACAAATCGGAATATCGATTTTGCAGCCAAAATGGCGACGCAGAAGTGTCATTTACATGTACGAAACGCAAAACAGGATTTATTTCAATGACTATTTGTGGAAAAACATGATCCATGTTGTTTTCTCCTTATGCTCAACTTTTTTTCTGCATAATACTTTATCTTATGATGATTGCACTTCTTTCTTGTTAGACATTGGCGTCAATTTTATTCATGGATAACAAAAGAGAGGAATAAGTATTGGGTAATTTATGTCAACAATAGAATAATTAGATAACATATGGTCAAGCTAACCCATTGTCACGTCAGAGAAGCTGGGGTGGACAATAGACAACAAAGGAAATAACAGACTTGCCTTCCCTGATTAGATCATTATTATAGATTCAGAAGATAGATTAATCAATAGTTTGTTTGAATAACAAAAGTTTTTGCTGCCCAAGCAAGTTGCTTTACATTCAACAATTAATGGTTCTACATATCTTCTAAAATCATACTTTCTATACTTATTCGGAGACTATATTATGAAGAATATATATGTGGTTTAATCAACTATGGTTATTATGAAGAGGATATATTTATTTAAATACAGATATCTAATTAAAGATTATGGTGATATGAGCAAAACCAGAGACATAGATAACAGAGATTGGCAACTCCTTCTTTACCTATAGCCGGTTTCTGCGATATCTCGCATGACGCGTTATTTAGCGAGACCTTTCGAGATCTGTCTATCGACGCTATTTTCAACTAAACGCGAAATAGCCAACACACATTTTAGCGTGTTTTAAGTCATAATTAAATTATTTTCTTACCGAATTTACGATATTGTTATTGTTAGAAAGTTTCTCCATCCAACAAGACCGATCAGCAAGCGATTATCAAAGAAATAAACATGGCAAACTGCGACAAACTTGATTGAATTGTTCGCAATTTCGTGGTTTTGTGCGATAAACGTGATAATTGAGTAGTTTTAGATTCAAACTGTTCTAAAGGAGGGTTTTTCAAACATTTCCAATTCAAGTCCATTTTAAAGAAAGGGTTTGTTTTTCTACATTTCCAAATTTTCAGTTTGATATTCCTTGTCATTTAGAAGTTATTCCGTACTGAATATGTCCCTTTTACGACCCTAATGAGTTTAACCATCTTGATTTACAAGCAAAATTAACAAAGTTGTGCACAGTAAAACTAAAAAACTATGCACTGGATCATATCATACTTGACATTTTCCTGAAGTGTTATTCTTGTTTTATGGTTGCCCGCATTTTTATAGTAATCTTCGCTTCCATAACGAAGTTATATCAGGTTTACTTAACCACACAAGCATGATCATGATTTCGGCCATTTTATTTTCAACCAAAATATTTCATACTTGTACAAATAAAATGTTTTAATGGATGTTTATTCAAACATTTCTAATTTATGTCCATTTTAATGGGTTAATATGATTTTGTCGAATTCCAAATTTTCAGTCTGATATTCTTTGTCATTTAGAAGTTATTGCGTACTAAATATATCCCATTTACTACCTTAATGAGTTCAACCATCTTGATTTCCAACCAAAAATTAACAAAGTTGTGCACAGTAAAACTAAAAAACTATGCACTGGATCATATCATACTTGACATTTTCCTGAAGTGTTATTCTTGTTTTATGGTTGCCTGCATTTTTAAAGTAATCTTCACTTCCATAACGAAGTTATACCAGGCTTACTTAACCACACAAGCATGATCGTGATTTCGGCCATTTTATTTTCAACCAAAATATTTCATACTTGTACAAAGTAAAATGTTTTAATGGAGGTTTATTCAAACATTTCTGATTCATGTCCATTTTATTGGGATAATATGATTTTGTCGATTTCCAAATTTTCAGTTTGATATTCTTTGTCATTTAGAAGTTATTGCGTACTCAATATTCCCCATTTACCACCTTAATGAGTTAAGCCATCTCGATTTCCAACCAAAAATTTCAAAAGTTGTAGCAAGTGAAACTTAAAGACTATGCACTGAATCATATCATACTTGACATTTTCCTGAAGTGTAATTTTTGTTTTATGGTTACCCGCTTTTTTATGGTGATTGTCGTGTTTATAACGAAGTTATACCAGGTTTGCTTTACCACACAAGCATAATCATGCATAATCATGATTTCAGCCATTTTATTTTCAATCAAAATCTTTCATTTTTGCATCAATTAAAACTTAAATTGTGTGACTTGGATTTTATCAAACGTGTTATTACTGAAAACGTCTGAATGAGTTTGAATTGATCCCGTATTAAATGCTGACTAAGTTCTATAGTTTCCCGTATTTTCAAAGTGATATTCCTATATAAGAAGAAGAAAATCCATTCAAATAATGGACAAAAGAGAATGGATAGATCTTCTTAATCAGAATCACCACGATATTTCCTTTTTCGTCATACTTCTTCTTAATTCCGATCGCTTGCAAATATGTCAAGTGAAATGTGTCATTTGAAGAACGAAGGGTGATAGAGTCAATCACGGTAGTGGACAATACAGGCTATGATTGTAAATTGCCACCCCATAAAATATGTAGTTTGATGTCATAAAACCTTTTGATGCTAGGGCGATTACACAAGAAGTGTGTGGCGCTAACCCTGTGTCCACTCTCTGACACCTCATTCAAATTTAATGACCTAAAGATCCCAAAAACAAAATAGGGAGGATTTGTTCTGTTTAAAGCGTCTGTCTGGTTTTAAAAGTAGTGTGCTTTGACTTAATTTCTCGTTGAGAAATGATCATAAAAACGAAGGTGCAAGACACACTATTTGCTTTAGCTTAACATTCAAAAAGCTCACATTTCTTTTTTCTAAAATCATTTCGGTCAGCATCATGATAAGACCAGACCCTTACGTGTTTAAGAATCATTATGTACTTATTGATTTGCAATCAATATTAGAGGAATCTGCGGTAAAAGGTGTATTGAAAAACTTTGCACGTCAGTTTTTTCTTACGTGTCCTTTCGTTTACTAAAACCACTTTGACAAAAATTCTCATCACATGCATTTTAAAATCATAAAATGCTTTTAATTTTCTTAAATTGAAACATTTGGCTTGAAATAATGTCATGATGAAAAAAGTGTTTTGTTTTGACAAAATGAGCACTGTAAACAGTTTTACGACACAGAATAATTGAAATGAAGTGAGAAAGCAATCTTTTAATATTGACGAAAACTATCATGTCTTAGTGGAAAGTTCATGCTTTGGTTATTAACTGCAACTAAATAGAGTCACTTGATTTATTACAAAATATTATTCAAACCTTTGCTTGAAAGACATTGTCGTTATAAGTACAATTCTGAATTGCATGGTAATCAAGCCTGTCATTGAAAAAGAAGGCCTACTTGAACTTTTTGTTTTGTTTTTAACATAAAATCAATTTAATAAAATGAAAATAAAACAAAATGTCCAGAAGTTATTTCAGATAACCAATCAGATAACCAAAACATAGCTATTTTACTGAAATAAAGAAGTATCAATTTCGCTTGACATCTTCCGTGGCAACGGATAAACAGGTACGCACTTTCCTTATCTCGCAGAACCTCGCGGCACACGAGAGTTTGGCGATAATTCCGGAGTTGCCAATCTCTGTTATCTATGTCTCTGGCAAAACTTAGAAATGCTTATATGTCAAGAATTCTTTATACTATGTTTATATGAAAGTGTATAGTCATAACTTATATATTCAAAGATGAAGAGAAAAAATATTGATGTTGATCAGTACAGTTTTTTCTAACATAATTCAGATGTAAGATAATTTGAGTTTCAATGGGGTAAGTCACATGATCCATAAAGATTTATTTGTCCATGATAATTTTCATTAATTAACTTTTTTTATTTAATAGAGGCCACACTCTCTAGGTACTTATTTGATACTGTCAAACTTTCTCTTCCATGTAAAACTCAATTTTTGTGAGTCAGTCACTTGGTTAGTGCAGGCTATGCGGATCTATGAATTAATAAGCTCAAAAGTCTTGCTCTTTGAAAATGAAATGCAATCATTGAAAAATGGAAACAATGCTTTCAATTTTTTATGTCGCATAGGAATAAAGAGAAAGGAGAATGTTTTGCAAGACCATGTAATTGTAAAATCATTGAAATAACAACAAAGCTTGAAGATGGGGGTCTCTTAATGATCAATTTGAAAATCAGTGCAGAAACGTAGTCTGTGGTAATGTGAAGCAATTTCTCAAAGGAGGAAATTGACTTCTAATGAAACCAGCTGGTTAAAAGATTGTTTTCTTGCTTTGTCTTACAAATAATAACAAATGATGCATGGCAAAGTGAGCATGAAACAAAAGAAAAAATACTCTAATGAAATTGCTTTCAGACCTCTGAAAGATTCACTTGAAATATAACTCATTCTTAAATATGGGGAAATCGAGAGAAATATGAAAAAAAATTACCAGTGACTTAGAGATGAAAGAAATACAGCATCAGGAGGATTTGGTCTTGAAATGTACTTTCTCCTTTTTGTCACTACAGTTTCTGAAATATTCTGAAGTAGATTTGTTAATATGATAAAGCAGTTTGTTAAAAAACTTCCTTGTCATCTCTTTTAAGTGAATCTATAATGTAGAAAAGGGTTTAATGGTGTTATTGATTGTTTCAGGTGTGGGAAAGTCATGCTTGTTACTGCAGTTTACTGACAAGAGATTTCAACCTGTACATGACTTGACTATTGGTATGTAGAAATGGATATAAACATGGTTTATTTATTAATATTAAATATATTGACGTTCTAGTTTTGAGATATATATATTCTGGTTTCAGTGCTAATCTTAATAGTAAGTGAAGCAGATCGGGAACTCAAATAAATTACTTGAAATATATTCTTGAATTAAGTAGATGTGGATGGTAAAATCATAAGAGTTGATTTTTTATAATTGTTCAGTGGTAAATAATGTTTATCAAGGAATCAATGCAAGACTATAATAAGTCCTTCTTAAATTTAGTAATTTATTTGAATAGAGTTCCTAAAGGGTATGATATATTGATTTCATGAATGTGTTTTTCCAGGTGTTGAGTTTGGCGCCCGAATGATTTCTATAGATGGTAAACAAATCAAACTCCAGATATGGGACACAGTAAGTACACTCATAGTATTATAGAATGTCCTTTTGTCCTCCCCTCAGATGGGACACAGTAAGTACACACATAGTATTATAGAATGTCCTTTTGTCCTCCCCTCAGATGGGACACAGTAAGTACACTCATAGTATTATAGAATGTCCTTTTGTCCTCCCCTCAGATGGGACACAGTAAGTACACTCATAGTATTATAGAATGTCCTTTTGTCCTCCCCTCAGATGGGACACAGTAGGTACACACATAGTATTATAGAATGTCCTTTTGTCCTCTCCTCGTATGGGACACAGTAAGTACACTCATAGTATTATAGAATGTCTTTTTGTCCTCCCCTCAGATGAGACACAGTAAGTACACTGATAGTATTATAGAATGTCCTTTTGTCCTCCCCTCAGATGGGACACAGTAGGTACACACATAGTATTATAGAATGTCCTTTTGTCCTCCCCTCAGATGGGACACAGTAGGTTCACACATAGTATTATAGAATGTCCTTTTGTCCTCCCCTCAGATGGGACACAGTAGGTACACACATAGTATTATAGAATGTCCTTTTGTCCTCCCCTCGTATGGGACACAGTAAGTACACTCATAGTATTATAGAATGTCCTTTTGTCCTCCCCTCAGATGGGGCACAGTAAGTACACTCATAGTATTATAGAATGTCCCTTTGTCCTCCCCTCAGATGGGACACAGTAAGTACACATAGTATTATAGAATGTCCTTTTGTCCTCCCCTCAGATGGGACACAGTAGGTTCACACATAGTATTATAGAATGTCCTTTTGTCCTCCCCTCAGATGGGACACAGTAGGTACACTCATAGTATTATAGAATGTCCTTTTGTCCTCCCCTCAGATGGTTTTGGTTAAGTGTTGAAATGCTGTGCAATGGAAGACAGCAATAACTGAGCATGAAGAAAAATCTAATGTAAGATAGAGACAATTCAGAACAAAATAAACAGAAGCCTGTCATGAATTATTTGTCCTCATGTCACAAAAGTTTTATGGGTCACATGGCATTTGTGCAATTAAACCTGTAGGTATGAAGGAAGGGATTAATCGGGTATATTTATCTATATTGCTTTAGTATATACCAATTGCCAACTATTTCTTCTTTTGTGTAAGACCAATTTTTTTTTAAAAGATTATAGTTGCATTTGAGTGTATGTTGTGTGTTACAGGCTGGTCAGGAGTCCTTTAGGTCCATTACAAGGTCCTATTACAGAGGAGCAGCTGGGGCTCTCCTGGTCTATGATATTACAAGGTAGGATATCGTCTTTGTTATTAACCTACCTCTTGTATAGGGCCGGTATGAGATGCTTTTATGGTATGAGGTCTATTATTGTCTTTCTTATAAACATACCAGTAGTAAAGGGCAGATATGAAACATATTAAGTTATGAGATGTATTAGGGTGTGTTACTTGCAGTGCTTCTAACTACTTTAGAGAATCAAATTAAATAAGGGCCTTAATGAAAGGTATGGCTGAAAAAAGAAAATGAAAGGGGTTATGTATCTAGACATCTTTAATAGCAATGAGAGCTATCCTACAGTTAATATTAAAGCACTACTGAATATTTTGAACTAGGAAATTTCATGCTAGGTTTTTTAATCAGATTTGTTGGTAAGGAAACATGGTTCTTCCAGAATCAAGCTCTTTTCTCTCCAATTTCAAATATCTTCATATTATATACTAGTTTGTCTCTTGCATGTAAACAAACTCAATCATTTTGGTCAATCTATGTCTTAACTAGCCCAGAACTTTTCTGACAATCAAAATTAAGAAAAGACCATATATGCCCATTACCTTAAAGCCCCATTTATTTGTACATATGTTTTTGTTTATTTCACCTACTTAGACTATAGTATGTATAGTTTAAATGGAGTTGGGTTGGCACTGTTATAAAGCTAAAAAGTTTTTGATGTCTTTTGCAGAAGAGACACATTCAACCACCTTACAACATGGTTAGAAGATGCCAGACAACATTCCAACTCCAACATGGTTATCATGCTTATAGGTAACAAAAGGTAAGACTTTCTCTTATAAAGGAACCTAATCATTTTGCAACTTTTTACAGGGCTTTATGACAGGCACATTTTAAAAAATTCTGCATGGGACAAAAATAAAACATGTTTTTGTTTGTTTGTGAGTAGAAACCATTATGTTATAAAGGCAGGAATATTCTTGTATCAAGAAATTGTGTCTTTTGAGAAGATAATTATTTTGTGTGTCATTTGCTAAAGTTGGTAAAACTAATATATTTGAAGGAACTTAATTTAATTTACGTTACTTTAACCACATAATAACATATTCCATTGATTGAAGCATTGTTAACCTAAACAAGTATATTTTTTTTTTACTCTAATCCATCTTTTCATAAGTTGATAACATGTAATCTGAATATGGATTCAGGATTTTGTATCATATTAAACATGGTGATTTTATTGTGGCAAGTTCTCAAAATACTTTTTGTTGTTTTTCTTCCTCTAACTTCAATTCTTTTTTATATTATCAAAATCAAGGAAATGTTAACTTTATTATGTCTTGGTATTAACTTGATACATAAAAAGGGTGATCTCTTCCACTGACAAGTTACACCTTCATGGTACAGTATAAGGTAAATAATGCCACCAGGTGACATGCTCATAACAATTAGGACATGTCTGATTATTTACTTGCTTACTTTTACAAGAGAGGAAGAAATGCGGAATATTTGGTGTTCCATTAAAAATAGCATTACAAAACTGTTTGTCCATTTCAATTCAACTTTTTAAGAAGTAAATTATCAATGATAACTTATTTCATACTTATTTTCAGTGATTTAGAGGCAAGGCGAGATGTAAAGAAAGAGGAAGGAGAGGCCTTTGCAAGAGAACATGGTCTTATTTTTATGGAAACTTCAGCAAAAACAGCTGCAAATGTAGAAGAGGTAAACAACTTTTTTATAAATGCTTACAAGTTGACCCTTAGAATGCTGAGTTATTCTAAAAATAGATTTGTGTGTCTTGCTTTTCAAAACCTTAAATATCTTCTTAACTTTGTTGAGGAAAGATACTCAGAGTAGCAAATAGGTAAGATCACAGTTATGAATTGGTGGCTGACCTGGATATAACCTTTTTGCATAAGCATGAAGTTGCTTCAAGCACTATATGGGTCAATATGAAGTTCATAAGAAAGTGTTGAGAACAATGTTTTTCATATTCTTGTGATAATCATTTGCCTATGAAATTTATCAAGTGCGAATCTCAATGTACGCACTAAAGCAGTTTTCGATCTAAATACTTTGACCAATAAAAAGTACTCAGAAGCATTATTTCTTCTTTGTACACACGTATTTAATATTCATCTACTTTGAAACCCTTATTAATAAACATTTTTCTTACATAAGACCTTAGACTGTATTAATATGGTTCTAATTTTATGGAAACAGTGTCAGAATAAGAACTTTTGATATCCTTTAAAGCAGCACTAAACGGCAAATGCTTGAAATGGATCAATCCACTGGTTTATATAAAGAGACATATTTTTCCAGTACGATTTCAGGTTAGAAATACTTATCCGCATTTAGATGTGTTTTTAAAGTCAAAATTGATTTATATGAATATTTGATTTGTCTCAAGAATTATCTGCAATATTTGAAATTGACCAATGTATGAATTTCATTTTCAGGCATTTATAAATACTGCTAAAGAGATCTACCAAAAAATACAAGATGGTGTCTTCGACATAAACAATGAAGTAAGTTTATGTACAAATTGTTCTCTTTGGGAAAAAAAGTTTTCTTATAGTCTTTTTTTAGATCAATTAACAAGAAAAAAAAATACCCTTGTTGTTCTTTGTACTTATATCATGCATACCTCCCCAGTTGGCCATAGACATTTTACATCAGGTATGCACATATGTTAAATGAATCACTGAAAACAATGTGATTCCTGCTATCAATGTGTATTGAGATCATATGAAGTTGAACTGGAAAGTAATATACTGTAGTAGACCAGATAGAAGGATGGATATGGTGTTTTAGATGTAGTATTTTTCATTCACTCTTGATTTTTGTTTATTTTCACTTGGAGACTGGATGGTCAGTAGATTGGTATATCATTGGCAGATCATGTTTTGATGAAATTAAACTTTCCTTTAGAAACTTGAAAAAAATTATTTGTCGCAATAGGAAAAATCAAAAGGACATTTGATGCACTGTTAAACCAATGTTAAATGAATTAAAAAATCAACCAAATCAGTCTTTACTTCATAAGAGAAATCTGTGCATGAGTTTGAATCCTGTGAGAAGCAGGATCCGCTTTGCAACCTTTCATTTATTCACATTTGATGCTAATTTTGGTTTTGTATCGCAGAAGCAGAATAGGGAGTTGTTGGTCGAGTCACTTATTTCACAATTCATATCTATTAAATATGATATAATTGTTGATATATTAAATAAATGAAATTGATTTGGAGAGAAAAAGATAATACCTCTAAGACAACTAAAAATATTCTAAACTCTAACTCTGATAAAACTTGCGTTTCAGGCAAATGGTATAAAGATCGGACCCCAGCACTCACCCAGTAATCCCAGCATGCCGTCTGGAGGGAACGCATCCGGACAAAGTGGAGGATGTTGCTGAACAATTTATGTTTATTTATGTTGTATTTCTTTTTCATGACTTACATTGACATTGGGAACTTCTTATACACACAGAAGAGAAACACAAGATTGCTGGGTTGTGCAAGAAAGGAACACTTTCTCTCAAAGAGAGAGTTGAATTTGGAATTGTCTTTATTCATTTACGTCTTTTTACGGCTACAACATGTGAACTGACCATTTCTTATGACCTTAATTTCTTATTGGAAATAAGTTAATAAAAGAGGGTTATCATTTCATAGCAATTTTAACAGTCTGAAAGATATAGATAACCCTGATTTCTTTTCGATAATCATAATTTCATTTTCTGATACAGATCAAACAAGGTATCAAATTATACTAATTACAGTCACATGACCATAGTTTTGTATTTTCACTTTAAGATCTTGAACACAAAAAGTTGGGAGTTTGGTCAACAAAAAGGTGTACTTCACGAGATTGCCTCTATATACTGTGCTTTTTGTTGCACCAAAGGCCAAGAATGTTCATCAATGTATATCCAATTGCAAAAAGACACCTTACTGCTTTACTTCATATACCTAAGCATTTGTATCAGCAATCATTTTTATATATAGATATATGTAAGATATTAAGATACAGGCTCATTATGGGCATTCCCACTTTATTTAAGCTTACAACATTTTCTTGAACTGAAATGATTTTTGTGCAAGTTATGATTGAATGCGTCTCCATGCAAAGCTTGTGGTTTTTAAAAGTGTTACAGAGTTGTCATAGATGTATGTTCATTCCATAATTCTTAAATAAAAGCCTGACGTTTGGGCCCCACTATTTAATTTTCATCTTGTATCTTTTCAATATTGGTATTTAAAAGAAAAAGAAACTAATTCCGTCTTGATATGACTCTCTCCTTTAAGGTGAACTATTTTGCTATTGCTAGAAATAAAAGGCGGTAAATCTATGGAAAGATATAAACAGATGAGCAGCTGATTGTTAGCAATATTTCTGTTATCTATGATCTCCAAAATGCATTGAGATTCCAATGGAACAAACAATTTATTTGATTATCAATTGACCAAACTTTTTCGTAAGTGTAATTGTCTGTATAGTAAGCAAGACAAGAAACTTTTATCTTTAATGGCTCAGTTGTCGGTTGAAGATGCCTTAGTTTGGATTACATTCTTTTCCTTTTGACAAAATGGATTTTTCATATAGTTAAGAGTTGAAATTCTTTTGCAAAAGGTATATGTGTAGTTATAAGTTGCACTCAATTACCCTATATGTTAGTCATTGCATTCATTGTAAATAAGTATATGTTTATGCACAAACTGTTTGTATGGCTTTTGGGACCTTTTATCACAAGTTAACTAGTTAAACACAATTGTATTAGATCATTTTGATTTCTTTTTGACTTTATTCAAATTTATTAGATTTACTTTTTTTAAAAGAGACAGTTATATTTAGGGACTTCTATTGAAATATTATTGTTCTTCATTTAAGTTATTATTCTGTGGTTAATGGGATAAACATAGAAAAGTGCAATAATCTGCCTATGGACATCATGAACTTACTTTACAATAATTTGTCACTGTATTCTAAGTTCCCAGACATTTATATGCAACAAAGGGCCAAAACATAAATCAATTGAGATTTTATCTCATGATAACAAAATGCTTCAGTCATTGTTACAAAGGGGTACGATTTCTCCCATTAGATTATTTTTATGTTGTTTTTTGTTTGTTTGTTAAAGCAATTATTTATGGAATAATGGGTCAAGCAAAATTTCAGGAGACCCAAACTGACTTTTTTTTTAAACAATACTATTCTGAGGGCTTGCTCATAACTTTCAATACCTTTTTGGTATAATAAAAGTGTACAAATAGATCTTTGGCAAAAATTTGGTTTTGTTTCCTTACAATAGTCTTCTCATGTGAATAAAAAAAGGTTGACAAGATATATTTGATAAAGAAATGACTTGCGGGCCTCTTATTGGTTTTAAGCTGGATATTATTTATGCTTTTTAAGGCATTCCTCTGCATTTTATTATTGGAATTCCATTTTTTTCTGTTTTCTTTGAGTGCTTTCTGAAATGTTTCTTACTCCTGTAAAAACATGACTCATACAGAGGGTTTCTCTGCTTTAGTGGAGTATATAAAGGACGATAAATTGAAATCTGAGACATTAAAGATACACAATGTTTTTTGAAAGTCATTGTTTTTCATCTTTATGTTTTATGACAGCTGTGAATTAAGATTGTTTTTCTGTGATTTAATCTGGGATGATTAACAACTGGTTAGTTGCCTACATTATTTTGAAAGTCTTTTATGAATTGAACGATTTATGGTACTTTTCAATCAGCTAGTCACCTTTTTTTCGATTTTGATTAATCCTAGAAACAGGCCTTGTTTATAGAGGGATATGGATTTTCATGAGGGGCAGTCTCCCGACTGACTTACGGAATGCGGAATGCCGATGGTTCTACCCGCCTTGACCAGCCCTTATGGGCAGTTGAGTATGGGGTCTTCCTCCATCATTAAGAGTCGGGCATCGCTACATAACTGAAATAATGTTGATGTGATGTAAAACCCATATAAAAAAAGGCCTTGTTTATATGAAAAGTTCATGTTGGGGTTGAACCATTTCCGAAAGCGCTTGAATGATATGTAATATTTTGTTTATTATTATTATTGTATACTTTGTAGAGCATGTACAATTCTGAATGGATTCTTAATGACTGAAGCTATTTAGTACTTTTATTGGACATATGCATAAAATAGTGTTCAGGGTTGGGAATTTGAACCATGCATCCAAAGTCCTATTCCCCTTTAAGAGTCTTCGTTAAAATTTACTTAATCCTTGCATTGTACTGAAAGCTTGGTTACCGAGAAATCAAATTAGATATGAGAGTTTTGTAGGCATCCTCTTTAGACAAAACATGGCTTACCATGCAAAGAACACTCATAAAAAAGGTCATATATGTTTTAGTTGTATTTGTGTGTTTTAGTTGTTGTGTTAAAGAACTACCATCCATACTTGCTCATAACTTAACAAGTCCTCCTATTACTCATTCCATTTTACATAAGGTTTTTTTCTTTATCCATCCTAAAAAGGTTCGAGATTGGGATATGACTTGAAATGAAAAAAAAAAAAAATTCCCCACATGGTTTCAAACTTTTAGTCAGCGACAGATAGTTGAAAAAAAGACACGTGGCTATGAACAAACAACAAGGGTGCTTTTCTTGTAAGCTCTTTCCCTTACCACTAAAGCATAATTGTTCACAGTCTGATTAAAGTCAATAGTTAGGTTACGTTAGTTTTGTTGCATCAAAATCATCCATTTACAAGACAATGTAAATGATTGTCTAAAAGCTAAAAGTCAGTATATATATGAACATGATTAACATTATTAACATTAGATAACTTCTTTGACGTTGTCATAATGTGGAATTCGAAAGTGCACCTAGCAAATCTTGTCTACATTTTTACTCTTAGATTAATTGGCACTTACCATATGCCTAGGGTGGTACTTTCCTTCAAGCAAGAATGCTTATCCTGCATTAGCAAAAAAAGGACATTTTCAAAATACTTTCTTTTTTTTCTGAAAGTGCTTTAAAATGTTTAAGCTCATAGAAAGTTACTTAAGATCATTCGCTTGATTTCTGGTTGTAATTTGCGAGGGAAAAGGAGCACAACTTTGTTTCTGTTGTTAAAGTATATAAGTTGTTGAAACGGAAGAATCAATGTATACTGTGCAATTTTACCATTTCATTTATATGTATGTCATTGGCGATATTGTAGTAAAACAAAAATATATTAAATCCATAATTCGCTAGTGTCCATCAAATTGTTTGGTTTTCTTTATTAATTTCTTTCCGTATAACTTTTATGACGTGTCTTATTTCCGCTGCATGCTATGCCTAAGGCAAATTGGAAACAGTCCACCCCACAAACAGATAATTATTGTTGTAACCACATTCTAGATAATTTCATATGACCCCAAATTTCAATGTTTTATGCATCTACATGTACTGCCATTTTGTTTGGCCGCAGCAAGCAAAATGCTGTTGACCAACAGCAAGTTTGATTTCAACCAAGGCAGTGTAGTCCACTTCGTCAAAGCTGACAAGTATATCGTGTGGCAACAGTTTGTGACATTAAGAAAATTAAATGCACGACTATAGAAATTGCTTCACGAACGTGAAGCTTTAATGTAGTCTTGCAATTATCACTCGGTTAAGTGGAGACACAACTCTTGGTTGTTTTTGTCATAACAATCGTTATCTTTTCCTTATAATCTCAACCTTGATATTTCTAACCTTGTTCGACAATGTACGTGACGCTTTTCAAGTCGGCCAAGAAGTGAGTGCATAATCATGTTATTTAAAAAAAAGTGTGCAGCTCTTTATATCTTTGGCTGGAGAAAATGAAAAAATAAAGTGGCCGAAAAATGCAATAAAAATTAAAACGTAAGGGCGTAGGATTTCCTTAAAGGGAAAAAAGCTAAACATTGTTCCCAAAAGTCGGTGTATCTCTCTAGTTCAGACAAGCAGATGCATGCATGATAAATGCCAGCTTCGAATTTTTACACCGTATAACTTTTGATGGTAAGTGTAGCTTACACTAGATATATATTCATTTGGCTATACATTGCGACGATCTAAACATATTAATAGATTTCGTAAACATTGTTACCCCGTGGAATTTTAAAATGGCGGAATCGGCCACGAGCGATGTTCTACCATATCCAGATATGTTTTTTGTTACTTCAAAGAAGTATGTTTTAGGTCCAATTCCTGTCTAAGACCTAAGTCATTGTTGCAACGCTATATCACAAATCAATATAGATATTGGTCCTTTTGTACAAAAGTGTACAAATGTTTAAATCTGCCACTTGTATATTATCTTCAAACAATACTGTAGGCCAAACATACGAGGCCTATAATTAGAAGCATAAACTGATGGAAATTGTTGTAATTAGCAAGTAGATCTAACTTACTTAGTTGGACCATCGACCCTTTCACTCATGTTTATCATGAACAAATATGAAAACTTTACATAACTTTATCGTAAATTTATCAATATAATTAGACAGAATCGAAATTTGAATAGTCGAAACAATTTCTTGATATGATATTATTTCTTGAACTAAAACTTGATATTAGTGAGGTCTAAATGAATGGGGAAAAAAATAAGACTTGATCAGACTGAAGTAGTTGTGTAAATGCGAAGTTTTCAATTTGACTGACAATGCCGCATTGAAGTCACATTATTTTATGGGTTTATCAAACTCATGGTTATCTTCGTAATATGATGTATTACAAACTTTCAAATGCGAATCAGTGAAATCTTGCTACTAAATGTACCCCAAAACAAATAAAAATTAACAAAAACTGAGAACAGACTTTATTAGACTTAACCCAAAACTTACACCCTTCCTAAAATCGACCTAGTAAAGATTTTAGGGCGGATAATTGAAATTGAAAAGTTTTAAACAGACCTTTTGCATCATATAATTTGTGAAAATTGCATGTGCCGCTCTAGATTATGCATTAAAAGTACTTAAAGAAATCTAACGTTCTTTTTTGTCAAAATATTTTTGGAAAACTCCACAACCTTACTAAAAGTGGTAACCAAAAATCTCCCATATGTTCCGACAGCAACGCCGTCCGACATTTGGCGGAAAAATATATACCTGTCCTTTATGGGCCACCTGAGAGTTGAGCGGAACGTCAGAATTTTGTAAGGAAACGAGCGCTTTAAGGCGCAATTTTTACTGATTCTAAAATAAATGTGTTTACCTGCATCCCCTTAGACACTTTGAAAATACTAATTCAACACACTTTATATGCACTATAAAGTCGAATGTTCCCATTTAAATTTCTCTGTCTAACTGTCAGTACAACACAATGTTTTGCAGGATGTTTGCGAGATATTATTTCTTAACATTTCTTGAAGCCTAGACTCGAGGTGTTGAGACTGCATCACAATGTGTTTCAGCTAATTTCAAAATACAGAAAAAACATTTTAATCTAATGACTTAGATATATACATGCAGTATGTTGGTTTTAGTGGTTTAACACTAATTGTTTTTACAATGTAGGTATATGGGGGTGTTTTCATTAATGGTTTGAATCTGCCTCTTGATGCTCCTGACAATGTCCATGGTAAATCATACTCGGGCGACTCTATGGCCTTAGAGTTCTGAACATTAACAGAGAAAAGAGATCAAAGAAGAAAGGTTCATCGACATCGTCATCACCAGACGACGAGAGCGACGAATAGCCCTTATTTTACGGTATTAATCAGTTTTGCGATGAATATATTTTTTATATGTTGCTTGTGCTTAAACTGACTTTATGCCAATCATAAACCAATCTCCGTGTTTACCGGTGATTATCATTAGTAGACTTTTATTGCGGTCGGTTGCTGTGTTACACTTGGTGTAGATGTATTAGAAATAGCGAATTGAGAATTATAAAGAATTAACCTAGTTTCTATTTAAGAAAAAAAAAGACTGCTACGCTGTGTCGGGCACTAACAGAGACGCTTATATGATCTAATGTGCATCAGTTTTGTTCAAGGAAAAGTTCTGAACGTTGAAGATATATTTTTCAAAACAACACATTCGTTAACAATAGAAGAGGTAAGAAATGGCGTCGGTATGACTCCAATGCAATGATCGTTACCGTCTTTTAGCGAAGGGGTGTATAAACAGAAAATCATGCATAACGAGAAAAATCCATCGTAAGTCCATCATGAGTCATTTCCTGCATAATTTGGACAAAATGGGCATAACACTACTTTAACCAAATTCTATTCAATCTTAGTTTAATCAGGCCTCTAGTAAGCTGTCAGTTCAATTACCAAATAGTATGAACATATGTACCACACATACTTATACCGTTATTTTTTTTATAAGTGGAATAAGATTTTTTCTGTTTTGACTTTTGAGTAAAGTGTTGTTTATGTCTAATCAACCGCTTTGTGATTATTTTTTCGTTTGCATACGTTTGATAGCTAAACCATGTACTCAAACTTTCTTCCTTGTAAAGGTGTTGTATTTTCTACTTTGTTTGTTCTGGTAGATAATTTTGAAATTACAGATTTGGTGACTCTGATCAAATATATATGGTGAAACGCCATTGAAAATTCACCAGATGCATCAAAATGACATTTAATTTTCAAAAATCTCCCTGGGGGAGGACCGCAACACCCTCCCCAACTCGGCGCTATGCGCCTCGGGTCATGATTTCGTCATCATTTGGCGT
Organism: Cerastoderma edule; assembly: GCA_947846245.1. NCBI lineage: Eukaryota > Metazoa > Mollusca > Bivalvia > Cardiida > Cardiidae > Cerastoderma > Cerastoderma edule. Next base: position 32,164,294 of record OX401410.1, read on the forward strand.
ATGGTTCATTTTGCTCTAGCTACGCGCCTGGCATTGAACCCTTGAATCGGAAAAGCCTAGCCCCATATCAACGACCCCTGATACCGGTTTGCTTTCACAATAACGTCGCGTATTGCTAGGAAAAAACTTTGAATACGTTTTTTTATAACCGACAGATATGTTTATACATCTTCCTTGGTGTTGTCTGTGTATTCAGCTTAAGGCTTTAGACGGTGGTTCTGGTCCAAACAGATGTATCCGTTTGAAGCATTTTGATAAGTGAAATCTTTAAATGTTTCGTTCATCCCTTTATAATTGTGACGGTAATAGGGTTTATGTATAAGTACTACTTCTACAGTCTCGCTGTAGAAGCCGGCTTTGATGGGTGATTCGGTAGAGTAGTTGGCTCTGCTCTCGAAGTTAAGCAATGTACTAAGTGGTTAGTACCTGGATGGGTGACCCACGATGGCTTTATTCCGAGAGGGACCCGATACCCGTCACAGAATGACTGTGTGTCTGCGAATATTCTGGTTAACATTTCAAAACTAATTGGAAGTTAGGGATTGATCTGTTCCCTCTTAATTTTGTTACAAGTGGAGATAAATATAAAACGGAGATTCGACATTTGTCGCATGCACTTGGATAGCCCCGTCGGTACCTTTGGTTTGGTAACAGTGTTCTTTGGCTAAACACTTTTAAAGAGCCCTAGCCTTCTACTTGTGAATCCAGAATAGCTAAACAAGTACTGAACCTGCATATGTTGTCTTCCTTTGCCCTTACATTGTGTTGTTTATCCTTTCATCGTACAGTAATTTCGCCCTGCCCCTGCTCTATGGTCCTTTGATCCTCAGCAGGGACACTATGTGCTCGTGCGATCGACATTTCTCCATATATAGCTATCTTAATTAATGTTCTTGTATGAGACCCTCATTTCAGGTGAAATAATCCAAGCTGACGAACGGAATACCGATGGCGCTATTTGTCTTGACTGTCCCTTGTAACATGGACAGTGAAGTTAGGGGTCTCCCTCATTGCATGATGTACTGCACATCGCATCAACATAACTGAAAAAGAAATGTTGATGCCAGAAGAAAAACCGTATAGATTCAAATTGATATATCCTTCCAGTGCTTTTTTCTCAATTTATATATCCTTCCAGTGCTTTTTTCTCAATTTATATATCCTTCCAGTGCTTTTTTCTCAATGTATACATTCTTCTTGGAATAATCTCTATTGTCATGTGTCAATAAGAAAACCAAATTGATCGTAGGACTTGTTTTTAAAAAAAAAGTACGAAAAGATAATTATCTTAATTTGATATTAGTAGTTTTGTTCAATTGAGAAAGGGTGCTTTTTGATAGGCCTCTGTTATATAAAGTGAAAAAATGCCGAATTGTCTTTGTGCTATTATTTTTGCCCTATTACTTCTCTCGTCTCCGCATAACCAACCACCCTTTTTATGCGTAAGTATTACATTTGTTGGTACACCCAAAACACGTATCTAACCGTTCAGTTGCTATCGCTTGCACTTAAAATCAGTCATTTGTCCTTTAACATTATTATATAGACATGTTTGATCTTACAGTATCGCTAGATCATCTAATGAGCTAACACGCTCGTGCATGCCCCTCCCTACACCGATCGTTAGTTGTCCCTATATGTGCTAGCTATTCAATCCTGAAACATCGTATTTCGTTCGTAGATGCTTACACATGGTCCATAAGCTGGTGTCCCTTTGGTAAAGAAATGACTGTAGCTGACCGTGTATGATTGTATTTCGTCCGTCCATGATGCTTTACTGCGCAGATGTATCGAGACTTCCGACAACCTGTAAACGCGCATGAGAGTGACTGGTCTCCGTATCTAGAGTGTGTCCATTTCGTCCTGTATTGATCTGTGTTCGAGATTAAAGGAGTCATAAATTAAGTTACGTAAAGTTTACGGTAAATTATAACTAATAAAGCGGTCACTCTTTAACTATAAAGAAAGAGAAAGAGAGAGAGAGAGAGAGAGAGAGAGAGAGAGAGAGAGAGAGAGAGAGAGAGAGAGAGAGAGAGAGAGAGAGAGAGAGAGAGAGAGAGAGAGGGAGGGAGGGAGAGGAGGGAGGGAGAGAGAGAGAGAGAGAGAGAGAGAGAGAGAGAGAGAGAGAGAGAGAGAGAGAGAGAGAGAGGAGGGAGGGAGGGAGGGAGGGAGGGAGACAGACAGACAGACAGACAGACAGACAGACAGAGACAGACTGACAGAGACAGAGAGCCAGAGAGGGGGCTTGTCAAATGATCAAAACGAAATGAAAATTTTACACCGTCGATGGCAGTACAAAGACAGGAGGTTATCCAATATAAACTCAATTAGGAATGGTACTTGGATCTTCAGTCTATTTCACAAGAGAATTTCAGTAAACCGTACGTAGTAATGAGATTCTGAGCCTGAACTTATTTATTGTCAAGACAACTGGGAAAACCCATTATCTCGTTTAGGGAATTCCTTTCTGAACAGGAATCATCTTTTTCTCTTACGAATTTAGAAACGCACAATGTTTCAAGGGCGTTCTTTGTGTACGACTGGTATCTCACATTTGAACTGATAATGAAAATCGACCATTTGTACATAAAAGATTTGCAATCGGACGCAATCTATTAATAGTAACGCCGCTTCTCATTTCAGTAATTCCATACGGGCACTTGTTCGTGACCCCCGCAATGATTGGTCAACTCCAGATGAGCTTTGAGATATTCAATTATAATTCGCCTTTGTTATCCCTTTTTTCATTGGTTAATAACATACTCTTCCAAAGGCCTATTTACTGTGTTCCTGAGTAAACCAAATCGTGTCTGTCTACAAAATTGCTATTATATGTAGAGAATGCATCTGCCTTTCAGATTTCCTCAATCTAGGAAACATTTTACACCGTGACTGAATAGTATTATTCATCAGAAGTGACCATAGCGGGGCCTATACGATTGACCAATCAGGTGTTTGCATTCATATCGTGAAATTTGTCGATACATGATGTTGAGAATTAGCGGTGTGATCTACAAAGTCATTCTTTGAAAATTGTTGAATTATTTTACAAATTTGACAGGTAATTGTTTTATTTATGTTGCCTTATAGTTCTTAAAGTATTCTTAGACACATTATTGACTGTTATTTGGGCTCGAAAGGTACCACCCCCGGGATTTCTCACTGTTTTGTTCGAGCTTCTGTTTTGATAAATTCGTCCAAAAATCGACCGAAATGGCGATCAAACCACACTTTTGGCATTGTTCATTTTTTGTAAAAGCTTAAAATACGGAAATGCTGACTCGGTATATGGTTGTTAGTTATTAAAACTGCGTAAATATGAATTCAGAAGCAATTCGAAATGGGAAACACGTGTTTTGGCTGGAAATAAACAAATATTCTAAGTCGATCCTGGGATTTGATTGGGCCAATTTTTGACTTCACGGAGGTAGGGGACCTAACCACACTGTCGTTCCGGTTGAGTAGTTTCGCCTAAATGTGGATAAATCCACACGATATGCAAAAAGAAAGAAATGCACATGTGAAATATCATTTCATAAAGGGTTTGTTGTTTGGAAATTATCTAGTTTATTATTCATGTCAACAAATTATGACAGTTCTTGATAATTTATTAGAATATTTAATCGAACATGACATTGAAAACAACACAACTTCTCAAGTGTGAAATAACTTAATTTCCTTTGTTTGATCATTTAAACACAGCATATGTACCCATTTTGTAAAACATTTATATTTTACAACCAAGTCTAGCATTCTTTATTCAAAATCAAGCAAAGGAAATTAATAAGTATAATTATGTCAAGAGTTTCCTAACCAGATAGGATTAATTTTGTAACAGTTCTTGTGTGTAGTGTTTAGGCATATATTTTATGATTTAATATCAAAAGTGTGTTGATCTATCATTTTATAAAAGTGCTTATTGTTTGTTTCAAGTCATTCAAATGATTGTCCAACTAAAACTTTTATTTTGATACTGGACACTTGAAGCATCCAAATAGCTTGGTTAAGTTTCGAGACATGGTTTTGTGTTGTACAGTTAGTCCGAGAGTAATGGATCGCTTAGAACTTCGGCGCTTAATGCGTCTTTAAAATACGGCAAATGAATCAAAGTAACATACCTTTTGATAGAAAAAAATGTGTTCTTCAGGAATATGTAAACTTTTCTCATGTGTTATAAGATCTGTTTTCTTACACAAATGAGTTTTGATTAACACATTTTACGACAATACCGGATGGATTCCGGGTGTATCAGATTTTGACGCTGTCCCCATATTAGGGGGATATTCTGAAGCTGTCTTATCATTGTATATGCGTAAATTTGACCCTTGCAAATCTGATATTTATTCAAAAGTAAAATATACATCTGCAAGCTAATGATGGGTGATAAAAAATGGTATTTTTTGTCAATTGCTGCCTTTTAAGATTAAGCAGTGTTTGGTTATACTTTAAAATCGCTATTTTCACAGCTTACTTGTTCGTGCAAGAGGGAGGGGGAATGTTATTTTTTTAAACGTTTTTCACCAAATTTCCTTAACATCGTTTAGTTCACATAAATGACAAGTTGATCTTGCCAAAAATGACCCAATTTGATCCTTTTTGATTTTGTCCTCTTGTTATAAATTTCGCTATCCGTTACTTGCTGAATCACATGCACTTGTATTTTAATATTTTCATGAAGTTAGAGAGAGTTTTGGTGCACATGCTTCATGACGGTGATAGAAATGACAACTGGTCATCGGTACATAGTGAAAAAATGGTGGGATTATCTTCTTGGGAAAAGAAATAATCATGAAAATAAATCTGCCTGTTGCAGATACGTTGTTGAATTGCAGAACTGGAAATGACCTCGATCGGAAACTAGGTCAATTACAGTGTCCTTTTCATTGCAAGTTTACCCAAATTTCACAATATTGCAGATGAAAGACCATTTCATCAAATGATAAACTCAAAACATTATGCTAATTTGTTTTGGTTGTCTAATCTCAGCTCAAATGTATCATTATCCGCTATTCAATAAAATCCGTTACTGCCAGACTAACTGTACCAATATTAGTAGTGCTGATTTGTTTAAATCATTAATGGTTCAATATTTTGGACAAATTGGTACGTTCATATCAAAGATTTAAAGAAAAAGCCCTCAGTTCTTCTTAGGAAAATATATATTTGTCTTTTTATTTTACCTACTCTTTATGGAACATATATGTTTACTCAAAATAAGTGAATACAATGTAGTAATGACACCACAATGCAATATTCTGTTCTATAAAGTGATCTCAAATTCATTGATAGTAATTATCACTATCAGGAACACTTGGTAATTATACGAGTAAATCTTGTGCATGTCTTGGAGATATTAACAAAGGACAGTAGTGAACACAGGGATTTTTTTTAGAATTTTGGAATTGTCCAGTACTGGACAAGTTTGGGAAAGTTATGGCATTTTCTCTAAAATTGGGAATTTTTCAGGAATAAGTTCAAACAAAAGCTTTATAGGGAAATTGGGAAAAATAGTCCGTTAATTTGATTGGGAATGGGTCCATTTTATGGTACCAAACATGTAAGGAAAAAATCACTGGAACAATTGAACAACTCATTGAAGATATGTTTGAAGGTCTGCTCTGTCAAGGATGATTTGTTGAAGCTCTTGTATTTACATATGATGAACTACAATAAGATTTAACAAGGATTCAGTACAATACTATTGTAACAAACTGAAGGCAAATAAACCTCTCAAAGATACAATCACATCTGATCAGTGAAAAACACTGTTGTCCACTGATCAGATGTCCTGTCTATTTATGTATCCGCATGTTCTCTATAACAATGCATTATGTTGAAAAATTTGCATTAACATTCCACAGATGTTACTCTATGGTAAGAGACTCACATATTGCACTGAACCATCATTATATCATATAAACCACTGATTGGATAAGCTAAAGGAAGGCATGAAAATATATTTCATAATACTGTTGACAATACACGTAAGTTCCTAATAACTGACTGTTTCTTTCAGGATGAGTAACTGTCCAGACAACATTGTGCTGCAATGATTATTCAACTATAGAAGTAAAATCTTCAACACTTTATACTGAAAATGGCAGATGATCTAGGTGGGCTGTTTGACTCAGATCCAGGGTTCTTGGAGGAACTGGCAAGTGGGAATGGTAACATCTTTAATAACATCTAAATATAACTCCATATCAAATGATCTTTGTCAAAGTACATTGCGTTAATATCAGAAATGTTTTGTTAATGGCATTAAGTCTTTCTAATAGGTTCAAGAAAAAGTTATATTAGGAAGATTTGAAAGCACATCACCCTGAAGGACTACTTATCTGTGACTCTTACTAACATGCCCATTTTTCCCCATTTTCATTTTTTTTGTATTTGTGAATAAGATGTGACTGCTTGAATGCAAATTTGGATGACAGCATTTTGATTTTCATGAGAGGAAGTTTGCAGACTGACCAGTAGAATGCGGATGGTTCCACCCAGCCTTTAATGGCGTTTGGATTCTTCCTACATCATCAAAAGATTGGCCTCGCAAAATATTTGAAATAATGTTGATGCAGTGTAAAACCATTATGATGGAATAGATCAATAAACAAATATGACTTTTCTTACAGAAGCAGTACAGCCACAGCCAGGTATGCAAGGAATGAATGCCCAGAACGCAGGCCAGATGCAGTCCAACATGCATGGAAGACAAGCGGGATTTGCAAACATGACTTCCAATCAGAACAGTAACTATGGCAACATGCAATTCCAAAATCAGCAGCAGCAGCAGGCACAACAATTCAACCAGTCGAATTTCAATCAGTTCAACAACCAGCCAATGTTCAATCAGAACACCATTATTTCCCAGGGTCATTCACAAGGTCATATGAATCCGATGATGTCACAACAAACTCAGGTTGTAGGAAATCAATTCCAGAACCAGCCGGCGACGCAGCAACAGGGCATGATATCCCAGAATCAGGGCATGTTCCAGTACAACAATCCTCCTATTGGAAGTGCAAACCAAGCCCAGCAACAGCAGCAGATGAAGATGCAGCAGATGGGTTGGAACCAGCAGCCCCAACAAGTGTTTACCCAGCAACAGCAATCACAACAGTCCCAGCAAACTCCCTACCTCACGCAACACGAGTATGTCATTCCGAAAACAGCCAATCATGCAAAGAACACTCATAAAAAGGTCATATATGTTTTAGTTGTATTTGTGTGTTTTAGTTGTTGTGTTAAAGAACTACCATCCATACTTGCTCATAACTTAACAAGTCCTCCTATTACTCATTCCATTTTACATAAGGTTTTTTTCTTTATCCATCCTAAAAAGGTTCGAGATTGGGATATGACTTGAAAAAAAAAAAAATTCCCCACATGGTTTCAAACTTTTAGTCAGCGACAGATAGTTGAAAAAAAGACATGTGGCTATGAACAAACAACAAGGGTGCTTTTCTTGTAAGCTCTTTCCCTTACCACTAAAGCATAATTGTTCACAGTCTGATTAAAGTCAATAGTTAGTTTACGTTAGTTTTGTTGCATCAAAAGCATCCATTTACAAGACAATGTAAATGATTGTCTAAAAGCTAAAAGTCAATATATATATGAACATGATTAACATTATTAACATTAGATAACTTCTTTGACGTTGTCATAATGTGGAATTCGAAAGTGCACCTAGCAAATCTTGTCTACATTTTTACTCTTAGATTAATTGGCACTTACCATATGCCTAGGGTGGTACTTTCCTTCAAGCAAGAAAGCTTATCCTGCATTAGCAAAAAAAGGACATTTTCAAAATACTTTCTATTTTGCTGAAAGTGCTTTAAAATGTTTAAGCTCATAGAAAGTTACTTAAGATTATTCGCTTGATTTCTGGTTGTAATTTGCGAGGGAAAAGGAGCACAACTTTGTTTCTGTTGTTAAAGTATATAAGTTGTTGAAACGGAAGAATCAATGTATACTGTGCAATTTTACCATTTCATTTATATGTATGTCATTGGCGATATTGTAGTAAAACAAAAATATATTAAATCCATAGTTCGCTAGTGTCCATCAAATTGTTTGGTTTTCTTTATTAATTTCTTTCCGTATAACTTTTATGACGTGTCTTATTTCCGCTGCATGCTATGCCTAAGGCAAATTGGAAACAGTCCACCCCACAAACAGATAATTATTGTTGTAACCACATTCTAGATAATTTCATATGACCCCAAATTTCAATGTTTTATGCATCTACATGTACTGCCATTTTGTTTGGCCGCAGCAAGCAAAATGCTGTTGACCAACAGCAAGTTTGATTTCAACCAAGGCAGTGTAGTCCACTTCGTCAAAGCTGACAAGTATATCGTGTGGCAACAGTTTGTGACATTAAGAAAATTAAATGCACGACTATAGAAATTGCTTCACGAACATGAAGCTTTAATGTAGTCTTGCAATTATCACTCGGTTAAGTGGAGACACAACTCTTGGTTGTTTTTGTCATAACAATCGTTATCTTTTCCTTATAATCTCAACCTTGATATTTCTAACCTTGTTCGACAATGTACGTGACGCTTTTCAAGTCGGCCAAGAAGTGAGTGCATAATCATGTTATTTAAAAAAAAGTGTGCAGCTCTTTATATCTTTGGCTGGAGAAAATGAAAAAATAAAGTGGCCGAAAAATGCAATAAAAATTAAAACGTAAGGGCGTAGGATTTCCTTAAAGGGAAAAAAGCTAAACATTGTTCCCAAAAGTCGGTGTATCTCTCTAGTTCAGACAAGCAGATGCATGCATGATAAATGCCAGCTTCGAATTTTTACACCGTATAACTTTTGATGGTAAGTGTAGCTTACACTAGATATATATTCATTTGGCTATACATTGCGACGATCTAAACATATTAATAGATTTCGTAAACATTGTTACCCCGTGGAATTTTAAAATGGCGGAATCGGCCACGAGCGATGTTCTACCATATCCAGATATGTCTGAAGACCTTGGTGCCACGGCAAATTCACTTCACAACAATCAGAAAGTTGCTATTAAAAGTGCAAAATGATACTACGTATATTCATACAAGTTTTAGCACATATAATAAGTAAACATCAAATCTTGATGAACAGTGCGGGCGAGTATATTTGATACGCTTTAGAATTGTATCTATGGTAGGACCCAGTTCTGCGGGCGACTTGATGCATAAGCATCAAAATATTACTTGTTATCTTTGAAGTCTATTCAACTTGACTAACTGTTTGGCAATAAGCATTTTTTGTTACTTCAAAGAAGTATGTTTTAGGTCCAATTCCTGTCTAAGACCTAAGTCATTGTTGCAACGCTATATCACAAATCAATATAGATATTGGTCCTTTTGTACAAAAGTGTACAAATGTTTAAATCTGCCACTTGTATATTATCTTCAAACAATACTGTAGGCCAAACATACGAGGCCTATAATTAGAAGCATAAACTGATGGAAATTGTTGTAATTAGCAAGTAGATCTAACTTACTTAGTTGGACCATCGACCCTTTCACTCATGTTTATCATGAACAAATATGAAAACTTTACATAACTTTATCGTAAATTTATCAATATAATTAGACAGAATCGAAATTTGAATAGTCGAAACAATTTCTTGATATGATATTATTTCTTGAACTAAAACTTGATATTAGTGAGGTCTAAATGAATGGGGAAAAAAATAAGACTTGATCAGACTGAATTAGTTGTGTAAATGCGAAGTTTTCAATTTGACTGACAATGCCGCATTGAAGTCACATTATTTTATGGGTTTATCAAACTCATGGTTATCTTCGTAATATGATGTATTACAAACTTTCAAATGCGAATCAGTGAAATCTTGCTACTAAATGTACCCCAAAACAAATAAAAATTAACAAAAACTGAGAACAGACTTTATTAGACTTAACCCAAAACTTACACCCTTCCTAAAATCGACCTAGTAAAGATTTTAGGGCGGATAATTGAAATTGAAAAGTTTTAAACAGACCTTTTGCATCATATAATTTGTGAAAATTGCATGTGCCGCTCTAGATTATGCATTAAAAGTACTTAAAGAAATCTAACGTTCTTTTTTGTCAAAATATTTTTGGAAAACTCCACAACCTTACTAAAAGTGGTAACCAAAAATCTCCCATATGTTCCGACAGCAACGCCGTCCGACATTTGGCGGAAAAATATATACCTGTCTTTTATGGGCCACCTGAGAGTTGAGCGGAACGTCAGAATTTTGTAAGGAAACGAGCGCTTTAAGGCGCAATTTTTACTGATTCTAAAATAAATGTGTTTACCTGCATCCCCTTAGACACTTTGAAAATACTAATTCAACACACTTTATATGCACTATAAAGTCGAATGTTCCCATTTAAATTTCTCTGTCTAACTGTCAGTACAACACAATGTTTTGCAGGATGTTTGCGAGATATTATTTCTTAACATTTCTTGAAGCCTAGACTCGAGGTGTTGAGACTGCATCACAATGTGTTTCAGCTAATTTCAAAATACAGAAAAAACATTTTAATCTAATGACTTAGATATATACATGCAGTATGTTGGTTTTAGTGGTTTAACACTAATTGTTTTTACAATGTAGGTATATGGGGGTGTTTTCATTAATGGTTTGAATCTGCCTCTTGATGCTCCTGACAATGTCCATGGTAAATCATACTCGGGCGACTCTATGGCCTTAGAGTTCTGAACATTAACAGAGAAAAGAGATCAAAGAAGAAAGGTTCATCGACATCGTCATCACCAGACGACGAGAGCGACGAATAGCCCTTATTTTACGGTATTAATCAGTTTTGCGATGAATATATTTTTTATATGTTGCTTGTGCTTAAACTGACTTTATGCCAATCATAAACCAATCTACGTGTTTACCGGTGATTATCATTAGTAGACTTTTATTGCGGTCGGTTGCTGTGTTACACTTGGTGTAGATGTATTAGAAATAGCGAATTGAGAATTATAAAGAATTAACCTAGTTTCTATTTAAGAAAAAAAAAGACTGCTACGCTGTGTCGGGCACTAACAGAGACGCTTATATGATCTAATGTGCATCAGTTTTGTTCAAGGAAAAGTTCTGAACGTTGAAGATATATTTTTCAAAACAACACATTCGTTAACAATAGAAGAGGTAAGAAATGGCGTCGGTATGACTCCAATGCAATGATCGTTACCGTCTTTTAGCGAAGGGGTGTATAAACAGAAAATCATGCATAACGAGAAAAATCCATCGTAAGTCCATCATGAGTCATTTCCTGCATAATTTGGACAAAATGGGCATAACACTACTTTAACCAAATTCTATTCAATCTTAGTTTAATCAGGCCTCTAGTAAGCTGTCAGTTCAATTACCAAATAGTATGAACATATGTACCACACATACTTATACCGTTATTTTTTTTTATAAGTGGAATAAGATTTTTTCTGTTTTGACTTTTGAGTAAAGTGTTGTTTATGTCTAATCAACCGCTTTGTGATTATTTTTTCGTTTGCATACGTTTGATAGCTAAACCATGTACTCAAACTTTCTTCCTTGTAAAGGTGTTGTATTTTATACTTTGTTTGTTCTGGTAGATAATTTTGAAATTACAGATTTGGTGACTCTGATGAAATATATATGGTGAAACGCCATTGAAAATTCACCAGATGCATCAAAATGACATTTAATTTTCAAAAAGCTCCCTGGGGGAGGACCGCCACACCCTCCCCAACTCGGCGCTATGCGCCTCGGGTCATGATTTCGTCATCATTTGGCGTATGGTTCATTTTGCTCTAGCTACGCGCCTGGCATTGAACCCTTGAATCGGAAAAGCCTAGCCCCATATCAACGACCCCTGATACCGGTTTGCTTTCACAATAACGTCGCGTATTGCTAGGAAAAAACTTTGAATACGTTTTTTTTTATAACCGACAGATATGTTTATACATCTTCCTTGGTGTTGTCTGTGTATTCAGCTTAAGGCTTTAGACGGTGGTTCTGGTCCAAACAGATGTATCCGTTTGAAGCATTTTGATAAGTGAAATCTTTAAATGTTTCGTTCATCCCTTTATAATTGTGACGGTAATAGGGTTTATGTATAAGTACTACTTCTACAGTCTCGCTGTAGAAGCCGGCTTTGATGGGTGATTCGGTAGAGTAGTTGGCTCTGCTCTCGAAGTTAAGCAATGTACTAAGTGGTTAGTACCTGGATGGGTGACCCACGATGGTTTTACTCCGAGAGGGACCCGATACCCGTCACAGAATGACTGTGTGTCTGCGAATATTCTGGTTAACATTTCAAAACTAATTGGAAGTTAGGGATTGATCTGTTCCCTCTTAATTTTGTTACAAGTGGAGATAAATATAAAACGGAGATTCGAAATTTGTCGCATGCACTTGGATAGCCCCGTCGGTACCTCTGGTTTGGTAACAGTGTTCTTTGGCTAAACACTTTTAAAGAGCCCTAGCCTTCTACTTGTGAATCCAGAATAGCTAAACAAGTACTGAACCTGCATATGTTGTCTTCCTTTGCCCTTACATTGTGTTGTTTATCCTTTCATCGTACAGTAATTTCGCCCTGCCCCTGCTCTATGGTCCTTTGATCCTCAGCAGGGACACTATGTGCTCGTGCGATCGACATTTCTCCATATATAGCTGTCTTAATTACTGTTCTTGTATGAGACCCTCATTTCAGGTGAAATAATCCAAGCTGACGAACGGAATACCGATGGCGCTATTTGTCTTGACTGCCCCTTGTAACATGGACAGTGAAGTTAGGGGTCTCCCTCATTGCATGATGTACTGCACATCGCATCAACATAACTGAAAAAGAAATGTTGATGCCAGAAGAAAAACCGTATATATTCAAATTGATATATCCTTCCAGTGCTTTTTTCTCAATTGATATATCCTTCCAGTGCTTTTTTCTCAATTTATATATCCTTCCAGTGCTTTTTTCTCAATGTATATATCCTTCTTGGAATAATCTCTATTGTCATGTGTCAATAAGAAAACCAAATTGATCGTAGGACTTGTTTTTTAAAAAAAAGTACGAAAAGATAATTATCTTAATTTGATATTAATAGTTTTGTTCAATTGAGAAAGGGTGCTTTTTGATAGGCCTCTGTTATATAAAGTGAAAAAATGCCGAATTGTCTTTGTGCTATCATTTTTGCCCTATTACTTCTCTCGTCTCCGCATAACCAACCACCCTTTTTATGCGTATGTATTACATTTGTTGGTACACCCAAAACACGTATCTAACCGTTCAGTTGCTATCGCTTGCACTTAAAATCAGTCATTTGTCCTTTAACATTATTATATAGACATGTTTGATCTTACAGTATCGCTAGATCATCTAATGAGCTAACACGCTCGTGCATGCCCCTCCCGACACCGATCGTTAGTTGTCCCTATATGTGCTAGCTATTCAATCCTGAAACATCGTATTTCGTTCGTAGATGCTTACACATGGTCCATAAGCTGTTGTCCCTTTGGTAAAGAAATGACTGTAGCTGACCGTGTATGATTGTATTTCGTCCGTCCATGATGTTTTACTGCGCAGATGTATCGAGACTTCCGACAACCTGTAAACGCGCATGAGAGTGACTGGTCTCCGTATCTAGAGTGTGTCCATTTCGTCCTGTATTGATCTGTGTTCGAGATTAAAGGAGTCATAAATTAAGTTACGTAAAGTTTACGGTAAATTATAACTAATAAAGCGGTCACTCTTTAACTATAAAGAAATAGAGAGAGAGAGAGAGAGAGAGAGAGAGAGAGAGAGAGAGAGAGAGAGAGAGAGAGAGAGAGAGAGAGAGAGAGAGAGAGAGAGAGAGAGAGAGAGAGACAGAGACAGAGAGAGAGACAGAGACAGAGAGACAGAGACAGAGAGAGACAGAGAGAGACAGAGAGAGCCAGAGAGAGAGCCAGAGAGAGAGCGAGCCAGAGAGAGAGAGAGAGAGAGAGAGAGAGAGAGAGAGAGAGAGAGAGAGAGAGAGACAGAGAGAGAGACAGAGAGAGAGAGAGAGAGAGAGAGAGAGAGAGAGAGAGAGAGAGAGAGAGAGAGAGAGAGAGAGAGAGCGAGCCAGAGAGAGAGAGAGGGAGAGCCAGAGAGAGCGAGCCAGAGAGAGAGAGAGGAAGAGAGGAGAAGAGAGAGAGAGAGAGAGGAGGCAGAATTTCAGAGGAGAGCCAGGAAGAGAGAGCCAGAGAGAGAGAGAGAGAGCCAGAGAGAGAGAGAGAAGCTCAGAGAGCCTGAGAGCCAGGGAGAGAGGAGCCAGGGAGAGGAGAGGAGAGGAGAGGAGAGAGAGAGAGGAGAGGAGAGAGAGAGGAGGAGGAAGAGAGGAGAGAGGAGAGAGAGGAGAGAGAGGAGAGGGAGAGAGAGAGAGAGAGAGAGAGAGAGAGAGAGAGAGGAGAGAGAGAGAGAGAGAGAGAGAGAGAAAGAGAGCCAGAGAGAGAGCCAGAGAGAAGGGAGCCAGAGAGAGAGCCAGAGAGAGAGCCAGAGAGAGCCAGAGAGAGGAGCCAGAGAGATTTCAGAGAGAGCCTGTAGGAGCCACAGAGAGTAGAAAGAGCCAGAGAGGAGAAAGAGCCAGAGAGAAAGAGCCAGAGAGAGCCAGAGAGAGAGAGAGATGAGAGTGAGGAGAGAGAGCCAGAGAGAGAGAGAGAGAGAGAGAGAGAGAGGAGGAGAGAGAGAGAGAGAAAGAGAGGAGCCGAGAGAGAGAGAGAGAGAGAGAGAGAGAGAGAGAGAGAGAGAGAGAGAGAGAGAGAGAGAGAGAGAGAGAGAGAGAGAGAGAGAGAGAGAGAGAGAGAGAGAGAGAGAGAGAGAGAGAGAGAGAGAGAGAGAGAGAGAGAGAGAGAGAGAGAGAGAGAGAGAGAGAGAGAGAGAGAGAGAGAGAGAGAGAGAGAGAGAGAGAGAGAGAGAGAGAGAGAGAGAGAGAGAGCCAGAGGGAGAGAGCCAGAGGGAGAGAGAGAGAGCCAGAGAGAGAGAGAGCCAGAGAGAGCCAGAGAGGGGGGGCTTGTCAAATGATCAAAACGAAATGAAAATTTTACACCGTCGATGGCAGTACAAAGACAGGAGGTTATCCAATATAAACTCAATTAGGAATGGTACTTGGATCTTCAGTCTATTTCACAAGAGAATTTCAGTAAACCGTACGTAGTAATGAGATTCTGAGCCTGAATTTATTTATTGTCAAGACAACTGGGAAAACCCATTATCTCGTTTAGGGAATTCCTTTCTGAACAGGAATCAACTTTGTCTCTTACGAATTTAGAAACGCACAATGTTTCAAGGGCGTTCTTTGTGTACGACTGGTATCTCACATTTGAACTGATAATGAAAATCGACCATTTGTACATAAAAGATTTGCAATCGGACGCAATCTATTAATAGTAACGCCGCTTCTCATTTCAGTAATTCCATACGGGCACTTGTTCGTGACCCCCGCAATGATTGGTCAACTCCAGATGAGCTTTGAGATATTCAATTATAATTCACCTTTGTTATCCCTTTTTTCATTGGTTAATAACATACTCTTCCAAAGGCCTATTTACTGTGTTCCTGAGTAAACCAAATCGTGTCTGTCTACAAAATTGCTATTATATGTAGAGAATGCATCTGCCTTTCAGATTTTCTCAATCTTAGAAACATTTTACACCGTGACTGAATAGTATTATTCATCAGAAGTGACCATAGCGGGGCCTATACGATTGACCAATCAGGTGATTGCATTCATATCGTGAAATTTGTCGATACATGATGTTGAGAATTAGCGGTGTGATCTACAAAGTCATTCTTTGAAAATTGTTGAATTATTTTACAAATTTGACAGGTAATTGTTTTATTTATGTTGCCTTATAGTTCTTAAAGTATTCTTAGACACATTATTGACTGTTATTTGGGCTCGAAAGGTACCACCCCCGGGATTTCTCACTGTTTTGTTCGAGCTTCTGTTTTGATAAATTCGTCCAAAAATCGACCGAAATGGCGATCAAACCACACTTTTGGCATTGTTCATTTTTTGTAAAAGCTTAAAATACGGAAATGCTGACTCGGTATATGGTTGTTAGTTATTAAAACTGCGTAAATATGAATTCAGAAGCAATTCGAAATGGGAAACACGTGTTTTGGCTGGAAATAAACAAATATTCTAAGTCGATCCTGGGATTTGATTGGGCCAATTTTTGACTTCACGGAGGTAGGGGACCTAACCACACTGTCGTTCCGGTTGAGTAGTTTCGCCTAAATGTGGATAAATCCACACGATATGCAAAAAGAAAGAAATGCACATGTGAAATATCATTTCATAAAGGGTTTGTTGTTTGAAAATTATCTAGTTTATTATTCATGTCAACAAATTATGACAGTTCTTGATAATTTATTAGAATATTTAATCGAACATGACATTGAAAACAACACAACTTCTCAAGTGTGAAATAACTTAATTTCCTTTGTTTGATCATTTAAACACAGCATATGTACCCATTTTGTAAAACATTTATATTTTACAACCAAGTCTAGCATTCTTTGTTCAAAATCAAGCAAAGGAAATTAATAAGTATAATTATGTCAAGAGTTTCCTAACCAGATAGGATTAATTTTGTAACAGTTCTTGTGTGTAGTGTTTAGGCATATATTTTATGATTTAATATCAAATGTGTGTTGATCTATCATTTTATAAAAGTGCTTATTGTTTGTTTCAAGTCATTCAAAAGATTGTCCAACTAAAACTTTTATTTTGATACTGGACACTTGAAGCATCCAAATAGCTTGGTTAAGTTTCGAGACATGGTTTTGTGTTGTACAGTTAGTCCGAGAGTAATGGATCGCTTAGAACTTCGGCGCTTAATGCGTCTTTAAAATACGGCAAATGAATCAAAGTAACATACCTTTTGATAGAAAAAAATGTGTTCTTCAGGAATATGTAAACTTTTCTCATGTGTTATAAGATCTGTTTTCTTACACAAATGAGTTTTGATTAACACATTTTACGACAATACCGGATGGATTCCGGGTGTATCAGATTTTGACGCTGTCCCCATATTAGGGGGATATTCTCAAGCTGTCTTATCATTGTATATGCGTAAATTTGACCCTTGCAAATCTGATATTTATTCAAAAGTAAAATATACATCTGCAAGCTAATGATGGGTGATAAAAAATGGTACTTTTTGTCAATTGCTGCCTTTTAAGATTAAGCAGTGTTTGGTTATACATTAAAATCGCTATTTTCACTGCTTACTTGTTCGTGCAAGAGGGAGGGGGAATGTTATTTTTTTAAACATTTTTCACCAGATTTCCTTAACATCATTTAGTTCACATAAATGACAAGTTGATCTGGCCAAAAATGACCCAATTTGATCCTTTTTGATTTTGTCCTCTTGTTATAAATTTCGCTATCCGTTACTGGCTGAATCACATGCACTTGTATTTTAATATTTTCATGAAGTTAGAGAGAGTTTTGGTGCACATGCTTCATGACGGTGATAGAAATGACAACTGGTCATCGGTACATAGTGAAAAAATGGTGGGATTATCTTCTTGGGAAAAGAAATAATCATGAAAATAAATCTGCCTGTTGCAGATACGTTGTTGAATTGCAAAACTGGAAATGACCTCGATCGGAAACTAGGTCAATTACAGTGTCCTTTTCATTGCAAGTTTACCCAAATTTCACAATATTGCAGATGAAAGACCATTTCATCAAATGATAAACTCAAAACATTATGATAATTTGTTTTGGTTGTCTAATCTCGGCTCAAATGTATCATTATCCGCTATTCAATAAAATCCGTTACTGCCAGACTAACTGTACCAATATTAGTAGTGCTGATTTGTTTAAATCATTAATGGTTCAATATTTTGGACAAATTGGTACGTTCATATCAAAGATTTAAAGAAAAAGCCCTCAGTTCTTCTTAGGAAAATATATATTTGTCTTTTTATTTTACCTACTCTTTATGGAACATATATGTTTACTCAAAATAAGTGAATACAATGTAGTAATGACACCACATGCAATATTTTGTTCTATAAAGTGATCTCAAATTCATTGATAGTAATTATCACTATCAGGAACACTTGGTAATTATACGAGTAAATCATGTGCATGTCTTGGAGATATTAACAAAGGACAGTAGTGAACACAGGGATTTTTTTTAGAATTTTGGAATTGTCCAGTACTGGACAAGTTTGGGAAAGTTGTGGCATTTTCTCTAAAATTGGGAATTTTTCAGGAATGAGTTCAAACAAAAGCTTTATAGGGAAATTGGGAAAAATAGTCAGTTAATTTGATTGGGAATGGGTCCATTTTATGGTACCAAACATGTAAGGAAAAAATCACTGGAACAATTGAACAACTCATTGAAGACATGTTTGAAGGTCTGCTCTGTCAAGGATGATTTGTTGAAGCTCTTGTATTTACATATGATGAACTACAATAAGATTTAACAAGGATTCAGTACAATACTATTGTAACAAACTTAAGGCAAATAAACCTCTCAAAGATACAATCACATCTGATCAGTGAAAAACACTGTTGTCCACTGATCAGATGTCCTGTCTATTTATGTATCCACATGTTCTCTATAACAATGCATTATGTTGAAAAATTTGCATTTACATTCCACAGATGTTACTCTATGGTAAGAGACTCACATATTGCACTGAACCATCATTATATCATATAAACCACTGATTGAATAAGCTAAAGGAAGGCATGAAAATATATTTCATAATACTGTTGACAATACACGTAAGTTCCTAATAACTGACTGTTTCTTTCAGGATGAGTAACTGTCCAGACAACATTGTGCTGCAATGATTATTCAACTATAGAAGTAAAATCTTCAACACTTTATACTGAAAATGGCAGATGATCTAGGTGGGCTGTTTGACTCAGATCCAGGGTTCTTGGAGGAACTGGCAAGTGGGAATGGTAACATCTTTAATAACATCTAAATATAATTCCATATCAAATGATCTTTGTCAAAGTACATTGCGTTAATATCAGAAATGTTTTGTTAATGGCATTAAGTCTTTCTAATAGGTTCAAGAAAAAGTTATATTAGGAAGATTTGAAAGCACATCACCCTGAAGGACTACTTATCTGTGACTCTCACTAACATGCCCATTTTTCCCCATTTTCATTTTTTTGTATTTGTGAATAAGATGTGACTGCTTGAATGCAAATTTGGATGACAGCATTTTGATTTTCATGAGAGGAAGTTTGCAGACTGACTAGTAGAATGTGGATGGTTCCACCCAGCCTTTAATGGCGTTTGGATTCTTCCTCCATCATCAAAAGATTGGCCTCGCAAAATATTTGAAATAATGTTGATGCAGTGTAAAACCATTATGATAGAATAGATCAATAAACAAATATGACTTTTCTTACAGAAGCAGTACAGCCACAGCCAGGTATGCAAGGAATGAATGCCCAGAACGCAGGCCAGATGCAGTCCAACATGCATGGAAGACAAGCGGGATTTGCAAACATGACTTCCAATCAAAACAGTAACTATGGCAACATGCAATTCCAAAATCAGCAGCAGCAGCAGGCACAACAATTCAACCAGTCGAATTTCAATCAGTTCAACAACCAGCCAATGTTCAATCAGAACACCATTATTTCCCAGGGTCATTCACAAGGTCATATGAATCCGATGATGTCACAACAAACTCAGGTTGTAGGAAATCAATTCCAGAACCAGCCGGCGACGCAGCAACAGGGCATGATATCCCAGAATCAGGGCATGTTCCAGTACAACAATCCTCCTATTGGAAGTGCAAACCAAGCCCAGCAACAGCAGCAGATGAAGATGCAGCAGATGGGTTGGAACCAGCAGCCCCAACAAGTGTTTACCCAGCAACAGCAATCACAACAGTCCCAGCAAACTCCCTACCTCACGCAACACGAGTATGTCATTCCGAAAACAGCCAATCAGCAGATTCAAATCCAGCAGCAGACACAGCCAATTCCACAGCAAACGTTTCCTAATGGCGGTCAGCAGCCAGCACAGGCCATGTATATACAAAGAATGGGGTCTCCAAACAGCATGCCTACTGTCAGTCAGCAGAACTCTTCTGGGATGCCAAATCAGATTTTTCAAACAGGAACTCAACGTTTTCCCAGCATGCCTCAGAACAATATGGGCAACATGTCAAACATGACTGCAGATGGTAGAAGGATGCAGCAGCAACAACAGTTTATTGGACAGAATCAGGTCAACCAAGGTCAGCAGAATGCAAACCAGTTTCAACAGTTCCAGTACCAATCCCCACCTGGGCAGGGAATGGTGGATGGAAATGCGCAAGTGAATCAACAACAATCCAATAGGATGAGATTTCCGCAAACTAGTCCGACCCAACAGTCCGTACAGCAGCAAATGCCATTCAATACAATGGGTCAGTCAAGATTGAATGCCCCTATGTTGTCCCCCCGTCCGAATCCGTCCCCTTCCGCTAGCCAGGGGATGTTGTCCCCAACAGGATCTACCTCTTCACAGCAAGGATTTAAGACAGATAATCCCCAGCAGTCCAGCAATAATCTATTCCAGCAACAAGGTACTAATCCCCAAGATAGTACCATTCAACAGCAGACATTCAGTCAAGTTCAGCAGAGCCAGAACACAATGCCTGTTGTATCTCCGAAAAGAAACAAACCCAGTGTTGGTAATGGGGTCAGTGTCGCACCTAGTATTACAATAAATCCAGGGCAGCAAGGACAGCAGATGAGCCCTGCAGGGTTTAAAGTGTCGCCCAATTCCACAAACTCAAATCCACAGAACGTCAACAGTGAGATTCAAGCACTGAACCAGGAGATTCAGCAGCTGTGCAGCATACCCCAAACCCCTCAGACTCAGCAGAAACTGTTGGATGTACAGGAGAAATTGCGCATTGCCAAATCCCAGCAGATGTTGACCAACCGAAGGGGTAAGCAGCCAACTGCAAATGTCCAAGCAAGTGCTCCCCAGCTGCAGACAATGGTGAGTACTTGTGTCTTTACTATTTAAGAAACAAACATTGAATATGTAGCTAAGATGTTCTCTGGCTATCAACCCCTGGGGCTGTCACTCAGGGTTAATGATTGAAAATAAGACTCAAAACTGGAAAGGGATGAATATAGAATATCGAGAAAGAAGTAAATTTGAAGAATCTCTTCATTTACAAACAGGTTTAATGTTAAAACTAAAGTTAATTATACTTTCCTAGAATGACTGTCTTTTCCTAGGCTTTTTTTTTTTTTTTTTACATATTTTACTAACATGTTATAGAAGATTTAAGAAATGATTACTGAGCACCTTTTCCTTGATCATTGACATAAAAGTTTCTGACAAGTGAAACAACTTTTAAGCACAATTCTTTTATTCCAGTTATTAATTGTTTGCTGAAATGAATCTATAAATAATAGAAGAAATCAATGTGAAATATATTACAGCCATTCTAGTGCTCATGTTCACTAAAATTGTGTAAGTTCTAGAATAACTGACAATTAACTTTAAATTCGTTTTTACAGAGGAATTGAGACATTAACACATTCTCATGATGCTTTTAAAAGAGGGAATATGATAAGGTTTGATTACAACTAGCAATATAACCAGGTCAGCTGATAAACGTTGGGAACCAAATAAATCTGAGAAATTCTCAAATTTGAATAATCACGTTTGTGTTGGATAAACGACAGTACTTTTATGTGTAGCTTATTTCCTAAACATGTGTCACCCGCTGGCTTATCAGAGCACTATTTGCTGTTTTTTTTACTTTACTTGAATGTAAACAATGATGTCAAATATGGGGGGTATACAATTTGTAAAAAAAAAAAACATATTGAAACATCATTAATAAATAGTGCAGGTATTATATTGTCATGATTTTGAGGTGTTTCACTATGTTTATACATATTCTTTCATGGTTTATAACTCGTTTTACCCAGTTTTGCCTTTTTTTTAGCGCTAGTATGCTTTTAAGTTAGATGGGGGGAGACAAGGAGAACAATTGTAATGAGACAAGTGATCCAGATCTATGAGATGCTAATTTTCCTTTTATAAACCCAATATTGTGGGCACTTGTTAGAATCTTATTACAAAGATGATTCTGAGGAGCACAAACACTATTCATAGTGTAATCAGGGTTGTCATTAAGAGCCGGATGCCGGCAAATTTGACCACTTAAAATTTTTGGTCGGCACAAGTAACAAAACTTTTGTTGCTACATTGGCCTCCTCAAATTGAAAGTTGGTCTCTTACTCTAAAAGTTAATGACAACCCCGTGTAACAGTTTGTGAAATACAACAAAGCGACCTTAATATGCCCCATTATCTTAACTACGAATTACTAATTATATTTTTAGCATGGGACATCAGTGCAGAACAAGCCTGGTGTACAGGGTGGTACAATGTTGACCACAAAACTCCAGTCTTTGAACCAGCCTGGGTCAACTATTAAGCTAGTACAAGCAGGGGCCAATAATGCAAACGGAACACAGGTTTTTATTATACAGGTAAATGACATACTGTTGACTCAGTGTAGGACCTTATTAACAAACAAACTCACCAGTCAAAAGTATGTTTGATGAATTCAATCTTGTGGTTCCTCTGTATAATTTTTTTCTCTGTGGCTGTGTTCACTCATTCAACCATATTTGACTTTGTGACTAGTTCAAATTGAAGCACAGGCAGACAGCAAAAGACTTCACCTTAAAAAAGGCTTTATAATGATGTCAAGAAATCATTTTTACAAATGAATGAATTACAGATGAATAACTACCTCATATCAAGCACTACATGTAATGCAAGATGCCATCATGAATAATGCATGCATCTTTGGTATTTGCTTTAACTCTTATCAAGGAAAGAGAGATGAATTTACTGCCGTAGTTGAATAAATTCTTAAGAGTAAACAGATCCTTGTATTTGTGATTATATAAATAAACTTTTTTTTTTTTTTCTCAAAAAGATAATTGACTTGATTTATCCAAAAGATTTATCGTAAATTTCAGAAGGAATGTCTTAAAGAATTTTTGTCATGTGAAATTTCTTCATACATACGTCATGTGTACATTTAAAATCTTAAATCTTTTTCTGTCTTTACAGCCGCAGCAGCAAGGCCAAGTTCGTCCGCAGACCACCAATTCCATGTCAGTGCAAAGTTCAACCCAGCAGTCGGGCCAGACTGTGTACACCCTTGTACGGGCACCAGGCCCCCTACCTCAGTCAGGTCAAACCCAGTCTACACAGGGAACCGGACAAATAAAACAAACTCAACAAATTGTGATCAATACTAATCAAGCTAACGGAGGGAAGCACATTCTTATACAGAATCCTGGGTCCATCCAATCAAACATTGGTGGGGAACCAGCCAAAGGTGATCTTGGGGCCAATCAACAGCAAGAAAAGGCAAACAAAATCATAGCTGAAGCTATTGCTAAAGCTCAGAAATCTGGTAATAGTACCATTCCAAGGGTGTTGGAACCTCCTGAGCTACCAGCATCCTTGACAGACCTTGATGATCCCTCCAACACCCCAACAGCTGATGGGGAAAAGAAGCCAAAGAAGCGAAGACGTCCTCGCAAAGACAAGGATGAAAATGGGGAGAGTGCAGAGAAGCCCAAGCGAAAGAGGGACCGGAAGAAGAAGAAACCTGAAACTGTGGTGGAGCCAATAGAATCGGTGGAGGTTGTTCAAACAGTAACTAATGAGACAAGTGATGACCTTACTGTGGATGTGGAATTTGATTCTCCAAAAGATAAGAAATCAAAAAAGAAAGGGACACCGCGCCCATCAACTGCTAAAAAGACCAAAAGGTATTTTTTGCCATATTTGTACATATTGATCCTCTTTTTTTAAAAAAGTTTGTGCCACTTTATTAAACGTTAGAGTGTTGGTAAATTTTATAAGAATAGATTCTTGTATCGTCTGCTTTACAAAACCTTAAATATCTGCTTTATTTTGTGGAGGAAAGATACTCAAAGAAGCAAACAGGTTAGATCACTTTTTACTTGCAATTTCTCCTATGGATCTAAGGATTTAGAATAATTCAAAATGTATGTGTTTTAGAACAATGTTTTTTTGATTGGTTAACCAACTGTCCAAGAGAACATCAATTGATTTGAGTTTTCCCTTGATTTATGGTAATTTAAGGGACTGGTGACTCCTTATATATGGATGGAAAATAATGATTTTAATTGTCATATCCTAGAACTAGGGGTCATTTACTATACAAGTTTGGAGTTGAGGAACATCCTGAATTGATTCTTATGTTATATTTTCCATTAGTTTACCGCCTGCAACGCTGTTCAAGACGAAGAAACGTAAAAGACGAGGATCTTCAGACGGATCTGATGTAGAAATTAAAGTCACCCCACCCCCCTCTCCAGAAGCGGATGATGTGAGTTGTCTGAATGTATTAGTATTTTATTTGTAAACTGTTGTGTTCTTTTAAGTTGTCCCTAGCATCTAGCATAATAAGGACGTCAATAAGATGTCCGGTTGATTCAAAGGTTCAATGCAAGACTATAATAGGTGCTTTACAAACATGAAGCACCTACTATAGTCTTGCATAGAACCCTCAATATGGGTGTTTGTCAGAGTTTTTTGTTAGGAATATTACAGGGACACTTGGATAAGTCATAACTAGTGGATATTGAAATTTCTGTGGTTGAGTTGATTTTTGTTGATATCCTCAATATCCAGTGAGCAAAGAAATGAAGAAGTTGGCAAAGAAAAATATTGCCCTTATTTAAATCTCACGGAAAAACCAAAACAACACTCCACATGATGTTAATATGGCATTCCATCTGCCAATGGTTGATTTGTTAGTTTAAGGATATCTTTAGTTTCTCTGATATTTTATTAACACTTTCACTGCCAGACACTCTTTAGATACATTTCTGTCTAGTGCCAGGCATTTCTTGGAAAATTTCTTAGGTAATGATGTGTCCTAAATGTATACTGTGGACTTATTTATCAATGGATCTTTATGAAACTTGACATACATGATAGCAAAGCCTTTATGTATTAATTTCTAAACTTTCTTTTACACATGACCATGGTGGCCATCTTGGATTTGTGGATAGAATATATAATTTCTCCTTTTATATATAATTCAACTATAGTCACGATTGGCAGTGTATGGGTATTTCGACTAAAATCGCGATCAGCAGTGAAAGTGTTAAATGGTCATCTTAATTTTCTCCTGATAATTGAACTTTTCTTTGCTGCTCTTTGGTTTTTTTTCTATTGTTTATTTCTAACAAATTCATTTATCAATATGATAAGTATTGGCTACATTCAAAGGGCACAACAAGAAATTCAGTCAGTATTCCTAATTATGTTCTGAAGTTCATGAATGAATAAAAACAAATTATTTATTCTTGTAGTTGAAGAGGAGATCAGGTCGAGTGAAGCGTAAGAAGTATCTAGATGATGTAGACTTGAACTTGTCGGATGATGATCTGGATGTAACAACGGTCGAGACAGGAGGAGCTGTCATAAAACCGGTACAAATGTTTGTGGTATGCATGAGTCTAGTTAACTAATATCACAGTAGTATCCTCACAGCCTCACGGAAATGGAATGTACATTGAGTGATGGATTATGATCCCCTTCTTTAACCTGTTCATTAATACAGAAATTGTGGGTGATGTTATCACCTGAAAATATTTTTACAAAAGGAGAGCAAGGACAAATTCTTTTAATCTAAAAACCAAAAATGCAATTCCACATAGCTTACTCTCCTCCAGATGAAGTATCCTAAATCTTGACGTTATGATAGTTTATTTCATAAAGATTTTTATCTGCTTTTCTTGTTGTTTTCTGTTGATTTGAAACTCTGTTCTTTTGTGTGCAAATCCATTTGAATCTTGAAATTGAGAAGTTTGTTATGGCTTTATACTTTTTAAACAAAGCAAATTGATCAGCAGAAAATATTTGCCCTGTTGTTAAACATTCCTGAGGCTCTGAGGTTGATGTTGTTCATTCCTAAAATATTCACCCTATGTGTAAGTTATGTTTTAATTATGTTTTGTTTGTCTTTCATGTTGTACTTTACACAACTTACACTTTGTCACAGTAATGAATTTAGTTTTAACTCTATAGAAAACCTTTTTACAAAAACTTTAAACTTGTTTTAAAAGAAGAAATTATATGTATAGATAAAATTGTATTGTTGTTAGAGGAAAACATTCTTAAATGAGCCTATTTTCCTTTTCTTCCAACAATTGAAGTCAAGTTCTGTGTTTCATAGACATTCTATTCTGTGTCCCGTCTTTAACGTTAACAAAATCCTGCATGTAACATTCTAAATGTCCTGTGTTTAGTTAGTATAACAATCAAGGCCTATTTGGTAATGTGTTAAAAATGAAATCCTCCCAAATTACTGAGTAAATATTCATCTATGTTGTTTTACTGTTTGATTGGTTTAAATACAAATGAAAGAAAGAAAAGCAGTAGGTTTCTTTGATATCTTTGGCTCTTAAGTGAAATACAGGAGGCATTTTTTTTCTTCTAAAATAATTCTTGCAAAGGTGTCGTATGTGATGGTACTGCACTTATGCTTAATAAATAAATACACTAGACTTTTGTCAAACTGAAATTATAGTAGATAACTTGTTACACAACATTTCGGTTTACTACTCGCCACAAACAGTTATGAATGGAGGTGCAACCAGATCAATAATCTTTATGTAACCATGTAGATTTGTGGGTTTTTCCCCAGAGAAGACATCTTATTTGAAAAACAGAATTAAATTCCATTCCACATGGATAATCCATTGAAACCTAATTATTGAGAATATTGGACATTATATCATTTAGTTAGATATGGAGATAGAAAATGTATTTGTTATAGAGCTAGAAAGTACTTTTGTTCACAAATGATTGTAGTAAAGATGATTCTTATTGACTATATTTCCCTTTATTATGTTTTTAAATAGAGTCATAAATTGTTATCTTAGGAAGAATGTGTCTGTAATATTTGGGGAAAAAAGTATTATTTATCCTACACCATGATTCTTTGCAGCATTCACATTCATAATGATAACATAAACAAATGTTGAACAATTTCTTGTTTATCATGGTAGCATTTTGAGAGTTATATTTTCACAAGTCTGTTAAACTGGATGCTTAAAGTATTTCTTTAATGTCAACATATCTTAAGACAATTTAAAATAGAAATTGCTGCAAAGGCAATGCTTTTGTTCAAAACTTTTCATATGATTTAATGAAAGCAATACCTAAAATCATTATATTGGGGTTATGAAAGCGTTGTAGAAAATTGAATTTTAGATTGTTTTGAAATGATTGCTTTATGATATTTTAAGATATTAGGCAAGAGAGAGAAATAGATGTTTACATATAAGATGTCAGTACTCTTCTCTTATTTAAAGTAGTAAGCAGCTGATGATGAATTTAACTATTTATCCAAACAGACAATATATCTTTGAAAAATTATACAAATGATTTATATTTACAACAAAGGTGATTTTAGCATATGTCACTGTTTCCAGATTGTCTGATGCAGAGTCATTGTATATTGTCTCTATGGTGGAGACAGGGAGAGTATATTATAAGTATTTTATACCACAGGATAACCCAGCAGAAGAAGATGCTGTGATTGTTGAGAAGATTCTGGGAGCTAGGATGAGAAAGAAAGATGCAGATGTAAGCACTCTTTATTACTTCTTACTTTTTGTATGGGGTTTTACAGTGGTGACGATGTTATAGTTATGCAGGGTTGACGAAATCTGGTTTTGGTGTACTTGTGTGTGAGTGCCAAGTATTCTGCTCTTGTCTGTTTAATGGTTGTGCACAAAATTTCAGTACAAATTCACTTGTCTAAGACAAGCTGGGCAATACAGACAATCAATTTTGCCACCCCTGTTATGTTATGGTGTTGAACAGTGTCGACAGTGTATCAGTTATGTAGGGGTGACAAAATCTGGTTTTGAATCAAACTCATCATTATTTAATTCAAGGAAGAATGGTACTCGCACACCAGTAACTGCTGAGACTCGTTACATAGAAAATATAGTGCTTTTAAGGTTTGCATTCAAGTCATATCGTCATTTCGGCACCCTGCCCCCAATTGAGTTATTGAAATTTTAATGTTTTTTGTTAGTATGAAAGTTGTGGGATGTTGTTTAACCTTTTCTTTATCTTGATATTAGGATGAAGATGACGATGAAGAGGAAGCAGAGGAATACTTTGTGAAATACAAGAACTTGTAAGTATATTTCCTAATCTACCCTTTATGATGTATGTAATACTTTTGTATTTGCAGTCAGTGTTTGATGTGAACATTCAAAAGTATTTTGTGATTGAGAAACAGCGATTTTTTAACTTTCAATAGTTTTGACATGAAATTTGTTAATTTTCAATGGTTTTGAGACAACACTAGATTATCTCCCACACAGTTATTTCTTATATTTTCTATTGTTTGTTCATGATTAATAAACAAACCAGTTTTGGCAGTGAAGTTTTGTAACTGTTAGTTGTGGTAACATGAACAAGTTTCAACGCATGTGTTGCTGATAACTTCAGAAACAATTGTTACATTGGTTTCTACCCAATTTGACAGGGAAACTGTTATTCTTCATGCCTTCAATTGACCACTCGCCAAAACTCCTCAAAATGAATATTCATAGCAGTAAAACCAATGAAAGAGTACAAAGCTCCAACAAACAAATGCATGTAGATATTGCCGTTGATAGCTCCTCAAGGGTTTAGTGCAAGACTAGTGATAAGTCCTTAAAGAACTGAATGATGTGCTATATAGTATTGCATTGAGCACCCATATGAATATACCTCTGACAATGAAGGGAGGTTGTCAGCTAGTCATTTGGACCTGTCACAATGTCCCACCTGAGGGTTAAGACAAAGCCAAAAGATTGTCTATGTTTCTCTTTACAGTTCTTATCTACATTGTGAGTGGAAGACAGAGAATGAAATTAGAGATAAAAGAATCCAAGGAAAGATACGGAGATACAAAATGAAGAAGCATCTTAGCACAAACTACTTTGTAAGTTTATTTTTGTATTAAACAACACATTTTTGGATGCAGAGATCATGCAATTGATTAATTTGTCATTTACTTGCATTGTTTACAAAGTTTACAAAGAGTTTCAGATTGGAAACGGTATAGAATAGATAAATGTATTATTGTTTCAGTTACATTAAGCATTCATCAAGGGTTCAGTTTAAGACTATAGCAAGCCCTATGCAAAAGTCAATATTCTTACTTAAATGTTAAACTGAATACTTGATTAATCATTCCATTAATTTGTTTGATTGACAGGATGATGATGAGGAACTCTTCAATCCTGACTATGTGGAGGTAGATAGAGTCCTAGAGGAGTCACACACATTTGACCCCGTTACAAAGGAAGAGGTCACACACTACCTGGTTAAATGGAGGTCCCTCCCCTATGAAGACAGCACATGGGAATTGCAACAAGATGTAGATCCAGAAAAGGTCAAGCTGTTTAAAAAGTTCAATCAACTGCCACCTCCTGCAGAAAGAAAGGTTAGTTATATGTTAAGATGTTGGAATTATTCGTGGGAGCATCCTTGGGCAAGACACTGCAGAGCCATGTCTAGTACTTGTAGAATCTAGGAAAGCCGTAAAACATCTGAAATAATGTTGACTTAGTGTTAAACCCAATACAAATAAATATATTTTAATAACAGTACAAATCAACTTCAAATATCCTGCAGATTATCAGCTCATAAAAACTATCCAAAATATGTTTGCATTGAATTCTGTATGATTTTAGTCTATTTGTATAGACTGTTGTATAGTTTGATGTTAATTTATGCACTATGAAATCACTAACAAGATCACCCAGTGGGTGTGTACATGTGATGAAAAAAACAAGTACTTGCCCAATATGACGAACAATAATTTTGCATGACTTAACATGAAAACAATAAGGTTTTCAACTCAATGAGTTGGTTATAGATTATATCTTTAAGAGTTCTCAGAACAATTCATTTTAATAAAGAGCTTTAAGAAAATGTCTTTGAAATAGATAGCCTATGTTTTAAATGATATCTGATATGATGATCTTCCAGAACAAGCCTCGTCCAAAAGCGTCAGAGTGGGTTGCCCTTAAAAAGACCCACATATACAAGGGTGGAAACACAATCAGAGACTATCAATTAGAAGGAGTTAATTGGCTTACATTCAACTGGTACAAAGGGTGAGTAGTAAATGACAAATTTATGGCTATGAAAATAATAGGGACAAACCTTACTTGGGAAATGTTTCCCCTGATGTACTAAGCTCTTCATACATAATCATTAAACACCTCTTAAAGAATTGCAAACCTGGGATAAATTGAAGGTGAGAAATGATGCATTAGAAAAAATCAAAGACAAATGAAGAAAAAGATTTTACAGGCATTTGTATCAGTCAATTGCATTTGAAGATAAAGGTTATTAAGCTATTGCATGGATTTTGAATGATTTTTTTTATGTAACTCCATGTTTTTTTTCCTAAGCAAACAACATAATACAAATGCCATTATTTCTGAAAAGGGTGTTTGACTAAAGAACAAAAACATTTTCACAAAAGCATACACATGTATTTCTTTCTTATTTTTTTTACAATTTCTTACAAGGCTGAATTCCTTTACAGACAAAACTGTATACTTGCTGATGAGATGGGACTTGGAAAGACAATCCAGAGTATAACCTTCCTCCAAGAGGTGTTCTCCTATGGTGTACGGGGCCCTTTCCTCATCATCGTACCCCTCTCAACCATCGCAAACTGGCAGAGAGAATTTGAGACATGGACAGACATGAATGCCATAACATATCATGGAACGTAAGTGACGATTTGATCTGTGAATGAAAGTTGTTTTGTTTTGTAGAAAACAGGCACATGTGCATGATTCTAATTTTGAATTTGAAATGCATGCATATAGTTACCTGATGATGATAACATTTGCTCCAAACTTATATAAAATATGCATCAAGAATGATATGGAAACATTCATTGACATAACTATCTTCGAAGAAATCTGTTAAGTTATGTCATCAAGACATCAGCTTATGATAATTTATCTATTGTTATTTGTTTATGCTATTTCTTGTCATATACTGTTCCTTGCAGTTTGGGGGATAAGTTAAAACACAAATAACTTTCTTGTTTCAGATCACCAAGTCGGTACATGTTACAAGAATATGAGATGTACTACAGGAACAATGAAGGGGAGAAGATCACAAGCTACTACAAGTTTCATGCCCTCATCACCACCTATGAGATAATTCTGAGTGATCTTGAACTCTTGAAAAGCATTAATTGGCGAGTTATAATCATTGATGAAGCACACAGACTGAAGAATAAGAACTGCAGTCTGATCAAGTCACTGCGATGTATCAACTTTGTAAGTTGGCTGATTTTATTTATATGGGACAGCACAATTATTGTCCTATTCAGAAACAAAGGATTTAAGTTTGTACATTACTGTTTCTTTGGTTGTTGTTCAGAAAAAAATCAAAATTATCTACAGTAACATCGTCTTTTGATGGTATTTCTCAATTTTGTAATGGTTTTCATATTTAAATACTACAAAAGAATGCCAGACGCACAAACCATCAGAATGCAATTTTATGGCGGTCCGAAATGTAATTTGCCGGGCAGGTCAGGACTAGCACTTTTGGGAAATACTGAGATATCTTTCATTGAAATGATACATGGATTTCAAAATACCATTAATAGTTTTTCTAATGTAATTCATTTATTAATGTATTTATTAAGAAATTTATTTGAATTCCAATCTTTTTTTGTTTTTTACAGGAATATAAAGTGTTACTGTCTGGTACCCCCCTACAGAACAATGTTGAGGAGCTGTTCAGTTTACTCAACTTTCTGGAACCAGCACAATTCACATCTTCAGAGGCTTTTCTGGCCGAGTTCGGAACCTTGGTAACGGAGGAACAAGTGGACAAACTGAAAGCTGTAAGTGATTTTCATCATTATTGGCTTTTGAGGTTGGCCTTTGTTGAAATTATTAGTTAGAGACATTTGCCAATCCTCTTTTTGATATGTGCTCATATAAGCCGTATATTTATTAAATCATTTTGACAAAAGAAGAAACTGCTTTTAATGGACATTTCTCCTTAACCCTTAACCAAACAATATCAACATTTTACCACTTTGTTGCTGATTACTCTAGAAAACACTGGAAAAAGTAGAAATTTCTCGTAATGAGGAATTTCTCCTTTTCCCACAATGTTTTCTACTCCATCGGAGGACTACTTTCCAATTTCATCACATTTTGAAATGTCTGCAAACTCTTGCAATTTGGGACAGTCGAAAAGAACTTGAACTTTTCATTCTTTGTAATAGTATTACAAGACCTGAGAATGTGTATTAAAGTTCATTTTGCACTAAGGGTTCCTAATAGTTTCTGATTAAACATGGATGATATTGCTCAGCTTCATGAAGGTATTTCACTATGGGTTTGTCAGGTTAGGTAGATATTAGAAACTTTAATTGTTTATTCACTGAATGTTCTTACCATTCATGGGACCTTTTTACATGTTCAGATGCCTTTTAAAAGAATTGTACCATAAGCAATTTTAGAAAATGTAATGGCTTAACAACCATAGGTTGGCATGCATAATACTGTCTGTCGAATTTGTTTCAAGCAACCATAGTAAAGAGATGATGTTGTGGTATGTAAGACAACTTGCTGCTCAATATTAAGGCCAGTCATTCCGAAAAGTCCAATAGGAGATTTCAAAGTGATTTGCCTCTGTATTTAGATAGGTTAAACTAGATAATTTTTCACATGCTGATTAACAGTGGTTGTTTAAAACAATTTTAGTAGTACCAATTAATGTATAAAACAGTTAAAGCATGGTTTGCTTAAAGGATTCTCTAATACAGTATTAGATAATTTTTCACATGCTGTTTAACAAGGGTTGTTTAAAATGATTTTAGTAGAACAAATTAATGTATAAAACAGTTTGTTAAAGCATGGTTTGCTTAAAGGATTACAGTATTCGGTTGGAAAATGAAGTCATAGTGGACAAAAAACTAATGTAACATTGTCTTATAAATGATATTTTTCTTTTGGTCAGATTTGATTCTTCAATCTGAAAACAAAAGTTGTTAACTGCCCGATTGTCACACATTTGAAAGCTGTTGTATGTGTATTTCCATTTAGATTCTTTAATGTACATTTAGCAAATTTCCATTTAGATTCTTAAACCAATGATGCTTAGAAGATTGAAAGAAGATGTGGAGAAGAACTTAGCTGCAAAGGAGGAAACAATTATTGAGGTAAATAATTTTCTGACATACTGTCTTGTATTGATAAAAGCAAGTTCTAAGTTAAGTATATTTGGGAGTCTCAATCCATGTTTTCTGTATAAATATGGAACCTCATCAATATTAAAAAAGGTTAGAAATACTAGACTATATCCGACTATGCTATGATAAACATGGCTGGGGTGTTACATTTTGGTTCAATTTCTTAATTTCTTTTAAGTTATAGGCTCGCTTATACTTTAAATTGTGTTGCTAATTATGAATTGATTTTATAGTAAAGACATGGTTTTATAGTTAAAAACGTAAAATAAAAATTCATAGATAAAAATCATATATTATTAAGATAGTTTACAGGAATTATTTACTATATTTAGGTTGAGTTGACGAACATCCAGAAGAAATACTATCGGGCTATCTTGGAGAGAAACTTTTCATTCTTGTGTAAGGGTGCAACAACTGGTGGTAATGTTCCCAATCTGATGAATACTATGATGGAGCTGAGGAAATGTTGCAACCATCCATACCTGATCAATGGTAAATATTGTAATCTTTTTTCCTCCATAATTATTCAACTTGTACTTGATCAGCTATCAATAGTAAATACAGTGGACCCGCGATAGTCCGAACGTCGTTTATCCTGATTATTCACCATCCAAACAGAATTTCTAGGGAACGGTCCTTACCTTCATTAATTTAACTGTTTAATGCGGAAAACCTGCGTTCCGGAACCGGACAAAAAAAATTGGGAACCAACAGTCACTTTTCATAGTATATGCGTATGGCTAGTCCGGAAACCAGTATAATCGTTTATTTTGAGGTTACAGTTGCGATGAAGGGATCGGTCTACTGTTGTAAACAGCATTCACACGTTTTGCAAAACTGGCATGTATGCTTGACCATAACATGTCACCTAGTGTAGTGTACTGGAAGGTGTTGATTGTTTGTTAATCGGTCATTCTGTCAGTTAATTGGTCCTACATAATTGTAATTACGGTCGCAAGTCGATAGTTCAGTTTGTAAAAGGTGTTGATTGGCTGCTCAAACAGCGATCAGGAGACAATGTCTGGCAATCATTTTCAATTATTACTCAATCGATATGCTCCTTCAGAGCTATCTTAAGGAAATTAAACTTCTCAAAAGAAATCGCTTCAAATTGTCATTTTTTTAAAATCCTTTTTAACCAAATAAACACTTTATATTTCCCTTCAAAAGAAAAAAAATAAGAATTGTGTGTTTCTTACTTCATAGTAATTATCATGATACACCGACACCGTGTAAAGGTAAACATTTCGCCACTAACCACATTTCACTGTAACTCACATATTCTTTATTCCGGAAAATTCGTTAATACGAACATTTTTCCTAGGAACGAAAGTGTTCGGATACACGAGGGTAGACTGTATTGTGATTTTTTTACTCCATAATCAGTGAATATGTACTAAACCCTTATAGCGCTGGAACGGACTTCATGCTTATGCAAACAGGTCAAATCCAGGCCAGCCCCCAATTAAATTGGCGCCTGGCCTATGATCTAACCTGTTGGCTACTCTGAGTATCTTTCCTCATCAAAATTGAAGAGATATTTAAGGTTTCGGAAAGCAGATGACATGAAAATCTTTTTTTTTTTTTTAGAAAATTACCCAGCATTCTATGTGTTTATTGGCTATCAATAGAAATATTTTATTTGCTTTTCCTTCATGACTGTTCTTCTTGTACTTAATCAACTATTTGAGAGTTTAAGGCAAGACTATAGCAGATCATTCACTTTTGTGAACTACTTTCTATAGTATTGTATGAAACCTTCATATTGATGTGGATGTAACCATGCTGATGATGCATTTAATCAAATATATGAAAATATTTCTCAATGTCTTGAAAGAAGTAGGCTTAACAAGAGAATGGTTTATCCTCAAGTAATTTGGGACATATAGTCCTCATTGAAAACAACTGGTCCATGATGATAATGGATAAAAACCATTGTGATATAAGGAGAAACTGCACAACTTGTGTTATTTTACCTTCTATATCCATGTTTTGCATAAATCATATGCAGGTTGGGTATATGGTAAAAATCAACTAGTGATTTGTTCCAATTTCACAATGATTTCCTAGACATCCACACAGGTTATTCGATTTCTTTTACACACGATCATTACATTTACAATTCTTGTTACCTTTGTCAATGATTTCTATTGGACATTTTGGACCAGCCAACAAATTATAAATGTTTATCTATGACAGGTGCTGAAGAGAACATATTGGCTGAGCTCCGTGCGCGAGACAACAAAGAACCTGAACATATCGAAGCTTTGATCCAGGCATCTGGGAAATTTGTGCTTCTGGATAAACTGTTGCCCAAGTTAAAACAGAATGGTCATCGAGTGCTGGTGTTCTCCCAGATGATACGTGTACTAGACATCATTGAGGATTACCTCATCAATAAACGGTATGGACAAACTTCTAGTAATGTTTTGGATATGTAATAAAATGGGTTTTTCATCATTCATCTTTGATTAGTGGTGGAATATTTCACTCATGTGCAATGGTTGATGTGTTTCTTTAGCATAAACAGAAGTGCACTTATGCATTATCCAAAGATCTTTACATTAATTGAATACCCTCTATATCATAGCCAGAGTCTCATAATAAAGGATTACCTAAAAAATGAATGGTATTGAACTTCATATTGAAATCATCCGGTATATGGTTAATTTGTCTTCCATCTCAAATGGAGGACAGTCGATCGCTTGATCAGTAGAAAACTTTGCAACAAGTGTATTGAAATGCCAGGAACAATGAAGTGCTCTGATCACCCTGATAAAGCTGAAATACTGTTGAAAGTGGCGCAAAGATCAGTCCTAGAACTTTTATCTTGTTGGAATTTGTTTAGGGTCTGTCCCCTATTATTCTAAATCTTATGAGAAGCAATTTTAAATTGTTTATTAAGCCCTGTTGGCATCACATATTGGGGCTTCTTCTTTTTTTAGTGTTTGTTACAGTTGAAGGTTTTATTTTTAGATCTAAGGTACAAGGAACATTCTCCTAAATTTTCTTTTTCTGTCTTCTTTAAAACTAAGAACCTATTGAGTGTTTTTCATAGACTTGTCCATCTTGACTTTTCCAAGATAGTATTGCAAAGTAAGATTGATTAAATTATTGTAGAGATATGAAGGTAATGTATATGATTCTATGTTATCCAACATACCATCTATGTACAGTTCCATAAACATCCTTGTCAGTGTTGATTATATCAATTTCAGGTATTTATACGAGCGTCTGGATGGGCGAATTCGCGGCAATCTACGACAGGAAGCCATTGACAGATATTCGAAGGCTGATTCGGACAGATTTGTGTTTCTGATCTGTACTAAGGCTGGTGGTCTGGGGATCAATCTCACGGCAGCTGATACAGTCATTATCTACGACTCGGACTGGAATCCACAAAATGACTTGCAGGTAAATGTATTTCGTAACTATCTCAAACAATCTTGAAAATATAAGACTATAATGTTGAAGGAGAGGATGACCTTAACCCTTGCTGGATAATTTTCTGAAATTAGATTTTGATTCGTCTGCATTAAATAATCTTAAATATTTGCTTAATTTTGATGGGTAAAGATACTTAGAGAAGCAAACTGGCCTGGGTCCAACCTATTTGCATAAGCATGAAGTGGGTTCCAGCCTTATAAGGGTAAAAAATATTATGTTAAGTCATATCAATAGGAATGAACTCAAGAACTTTTTAAGCTTTTAGGAAATTTGAAAGCTTTAACCGATACAGAGGTCTAGATATGAGGTATTTTTTCTATCTTTTGAGAAATTGTTTTGTTCTAAACTATGTTGTAGGTACTTATGAGAATGGTCTGGCACAGGATTGACACATCAATTGTAAATTGTTTTCATTTTGTTATTAAACAGGCTCAGGCAAGGTGTCATCGTATTGGGCAGAACAAGATGGTGAAAGTATATCGCCTTATCACACGAAACTCTTATGAGAGGGAAATGTTCGACAGAGCCAGTATGAAACTTGGTTTGGATAAAGCGGTCTTGCAGTCTATGGGAGGGGAGAAGATACAGCCGGTAAGCTGAAGAGTTCTTGTATAGTCTTATCGTCTTTGTTTATTCAGATTTATCATGTTTTAAATTCAATAGTTAGTCTCAATTGAAACGAACAATGAATGAGAATTTTGAAATGTGAGAATAAAATTTTTCTTCCTAGTTTGAGGTAGAACTAATTTGACAAGAACCATTTTTTTTATTTTTTTTGAATTCCATTAGAATCGGGTTCTAGCACCACTGATACCTCTGGTTTCATTTGAGTGTCTTCGAAAAAATACTCTTGAACACTAGCCTAGTACTGGTTAATTCAGGAAAGCCATAGCATAACTGAAATGTGTTAACTTGGTGTTAAACGACATATGAAAAGATTTTATAAAACAATTCTCCCTTTACCTTTCAGCAAGCCCAGCTGACAAAGAAGGAGATTGAGGACTTGTTACGTAAAGGAGCTTACGGTGCCCTGATGGAGGATGATAGCGCCGGGGATAAGTTCTGTGAGGAAGACATTGACCAGATTCTAAAGGGCAGAACACAGGTTATACAGATTGAGAGCGAAGGCAAAGGGTCAACCTTTGCAAAGGTATGTTGACATAAGTTGAATTTAGAACAGTATAGTATCAAATGCTGCTGGTTTAAACAGAATGTTACAATTGATGGAAATGGTCATCTAATAAAATTCTCTTTGAAATAATGAATAAAAGCTATATTGACTGAAATGAGTTGGTATTCAATTCTTTAATATAAGTCAATTTTAAAGAAAATAGAAAAGGGAAAAATACTCAAGCTCTGTTTCAGAAGTAGAAAGTGATTAGGACCAAATGTTGAATTGTGAAGAGTTTGAGAGATAATAATTTTATCTCAAGAAATGGTCATTTTCTTTAAATAAAATGAGTATAATGTTGAGCTATTGGAATTATACTGCAAAGCCTGGAATAACAAAGAATTGATAAATGTTCTCGAGATTATCTCAATTATTTCATGATTTAAGCCACCATGGTAAGAGTAAAGGAATCAAATGATGGTTCACCATATGGGTTAAAATTCCGGGTTGGCATTTGGATTTGTATGAGAGTATCATGATTTGGGCATTTCAACATGACTTAAAATAATGTTGAGGCTATATAAAACCTTCGTAAATGACTTAAAAAATGTTATTTTTATTATATTCTTCAGTTCATTTTTCTGCTTAAATGATGCTGTTTTTCTCTCTGACTTGTCATCAACTGATTTGACCAATGGAAAACCAAAATAAGCAGGTATATGAAGGAATATTATTGGGGAAGATATGTAAACAATGAACTATTTCCTTTTCTAGGCCAGTTTCTCAGTAACAGGCAACAGAGATGATATTGACATTAATGATCCAGAATTCTGGCAGAAATGGGCCAAGAAAGCAGATGTTGATACAGAAAATCTGGGAAAAGTGAGTGTTATTGGTTCTTACATTAAGATAATACTTTAATCTCCTAGAATAAACTATTGGCAGTTTTAGAAATCTTTTGAAAAAACAAAACAAAAAACGTTGAAGTGTTCAAAATTAGCCAAAATCTCTGTACCTCTTTCATGTTGATATTTTAGAATAGAAGATTCCAAAAGGTCTTGAGTTGAACATAAGAAATAGCTATTTGCAAGTTTTTAAAAGATTGTTTAATAGCTTAAGAAACGCTCAAGTCTCTTGTAATACAAGCTCATATTGATTATATATGTTTGTAGGCGGAGTTGATCGTAGATGAACCACGTGTGAGAAAGAAGACTGCCCGCTATGGAAACAATGATGGCGTTGTTGATATGTCTGACCTGGGATCAGATAGTGATTCAGATGGTGATGACAGTAAAAAATTAGGTAAGTATTTGTCTAGTATGATTGTTGTGTGACAGTTTAATTCTTTACCACCTGCAGACAACATTCTTTTCACTTGAAGCAGACAACTTAAGAAAAGCTTCGTAAACATGTGAAATCCTTTAGTTCTGCGGTTGTTATGTGTGCATTAATTAATAAAGCATTGTGGCAAAAAGCATAGGGGCAAAAGGAGAAATTGCTTGTGACAAATAATTTCTCCTTTTGCCAAAATGCTTTTGGAAATATTTATGCTGCAAGACGTAAAAGAGTTTTGTTAGGTGTTTATGTGTAAACAAATAATTTGTAATTATCAGAACCTGTCAAAATATTAATTATCGGGATAAGGTGAAAGTGAGCATTCAAAAAAGGTATTTTGAAGAAGAGGAAAAGCATGAAAAAGAAAAAAAACATGTTTTGTTTAAGATGCATTTAAATTAGACATCTTAAACTGAAGGTGTTTCAAACCATTATTAGATAACACTTTTAGAGAGCACCTATTGCCTTTGCCAAGTATATCTTCCATTATTTCTTACTTAAAGTTGTATTTATGGATAGGTGTAAACATTGCTTTTTCACAAAGATTTGACAGATTTTCTGTACCTGTAATTTTTCTCTTAGGTAAGAAAGGTAGACGAGGTCGTCGTGGTGGCGATGATGATGATGACTTCCAGAAGGAAAGGGTTCCTAGGGCAACTGCTACTGGCTTTGGAAGGTCAGAACTGTTCAAGGTCGAAAAAGGACTGCTGCATTATGGGTAAGTTCATGATAGTGTAATGAATTGTAATGGACTTCTTACTAGTTTTCTTGTCCTACTGTATTAAGTTCACACCAAGTTCATCAAGTATCAACACCAAACCATTTGACCCCTTCCCTTATATGTGTTGTCGAGGGTGACCTAAAATGAAAGTATCTGTGATATTTGAAGAATTCAAATGATAAAAAGGGAAATTGCTCATTTTTCTTTTGTCAAAGCCATTTATTAAATCACTTGGTGCAAATGTGTCAATGTGAGTTCATATAAAGTTAGGCAAAAAATGCTTTAATATTTATTCTTCTTTTTAGCTAAACAACACATATATCAGTTTGCTCTTTGTCACTGTAATGGGTCATGGACCAAACATAGATATGCAGGTTCTATGGCAAAGTGTAGCTCTAAAGCAGTTTGGACAAATAGGCATCTTTTACCCAGTTAATCGGTGTTTTAATGCAGTTATTGTTCATATCTGAATGCAAACAAAGTCTCATACAGAAAGTTTTGTTTTTGAAGAAGTAAGAAATAAGTTGGTTTTATTTTTTGATGAGTGATCGTTTTGTAAGGATCTTATTTGTACTTATTTAGATGGGGCCGCTGGAAAGATATCTTGGCCCACTCAAGATTTAAACGTCCAATGGATGAGGAAGATGTTGAAAAATGTGGGAAGGCAATTGTAAGTAACAATTAAAGATCATAACTTAGTTAACAGCATTTCAACAAGTAGAGAATAACACTCAGATTTGATCAAATATAATATACTGTTAATAAAAAGTAATAGAACAATATTGATTGATTTTTGCAGTAATGCAATAATGTGTTTTAAACTGTGAGAATTGGTTTTGTGCAAACTTTATCATTGTTGCAAGATGCCTATGAATTATTTATGCTTCAGATTTATTTGTTACCTGCAGTAGTATAAAGACGTATTGCAAACCCCTTGTATATAATGTTAATATTCTGGATTACTAAAATCTAAAAGTCAGATTGTAATTTCTAAACAAAAGAAATATTTTTCCTGTATGATATTGGTAAAAGAAATTGAAATGGAGAGATTTTGTTTGTCAGAAGTAACGCCTTCATTTGTCAAATTGTTTCTCGGGTTGTCTTCTGTTTCTATGTGTGTATATGAAATCAGGGGTTAATTACACTGATCTTTTATTCAATAAACAATTGTGAATAATTATTTCATCGTTTGTCTTAACCATTGGGGGTTATTAATGCTTTGATGATGTATTCAAGAAACAATTGTATAAAGTTATTTCTTCTGTTGACACAATTGTTTCTTTAACCATTGCTGTCTCTTTGTCTAATGTGTGTTAATAGAGTACGGGGCTAATTATCTTACATATTTCAGCTGCTGTATGGACTACAGTACTATAAGGGGGATGAACGCATCAAGGAATTTATCTCGGATCTCATAACCCAGAGTAAAGATGGTGGTCTTAAAAACCATTCAGGTAATGATACATAATGAATAAATTTGAGTCTCTATTTTGCTGAAACAGTAACCGTAAATAGGGGTAGTCTCTGGACTGACTTACGGAATGTTGATAGTTCTATCCCTCTTGACCTGCTCATAAGGGCGGTTTACTTTGGGGGTCTTCCTCTATCTACAATGAGCTGGGCATCATGCCATATTGATGACGTAATGTAAATCAATTGTAAACATTATGTATTGAATCGGGTTGTGATTAATGTTGGGGTTTGAATGTAGAGCTATTAGAATGAAGTCTTATTAAATTTGAGCTGCATCATTGTTGCACATTGTTTCTATAGTAATAGAATGTCAATGGTTCAGAACAAGCTTTCAAGCTTATTCCCAAATTCATCGTTCTCATGAACATTCTAAAAAGAAGCCTTGCCATATGACATGTGCATTTTTCTGGTGAAAGAGTATAGAAAACATGACTTATAGAAGAAATGCTTGATACAAGTACTAAACAATTGGTAGTCTATGTTTTCACAATGGTAAAAGTCATTTAATTGTTTCCCTAATATGAGATTTTCGGACCGATCCTAATTGAAATGGCATACAACAATAAAAAAAAAAGGCATGAACAAGAAAACATTGTTTATGATATTAGAGAGAATCCAATGTACTAAAATGAGACATTGCTGGTCATGAGCAACATCTCCTTTTGTTGCAGTGGTTTAAAAGGCATTATCTGAGACAGATGCATCAAAGTGAGGGGAAATTGTGTGAAGGGTTAATAATTCATTTATTAACCCTTTACCAAATGCCACATTTTTTACTGTCCCAAATTGAAAGAGTTTGCAGTTGACATTTCAATATATGATGAAGTCGTAAAAAAAAAATCTTCTGATAGGGCAGAAAATATTGTGGTTAAAGCAATTTCTCCTTTTTCCACAATGATTTCTAAAGCCGTCTGCAGCAAACGGGTCAAATGTCGTTATTGTTTGGTAATGTGTTAATCATGTTTCCAGGATTGTCTGCCCCTGTACCACGAGGCAGGAAAGGCAAGAAGGCCAAAAGTGAGGAGAGTCACTTTGATGCCAATCATGAGATAGAGAAGCTAGGCATTAAAATTGACAAGGACATATTGCTGAACAAGAATGCATACAAGAGACATATCCATAGGCACTCCAACAAGTAAGTCTATCTGTCAAGTGACTAATTATACTGCAAATGTTATGCGCTAGTTCACTGTGGTATTGGGTTGTTGTTTTTTCACCACACAATTTAATAGCCAGATAATCTATTGAAATTGTTTTTATCATGTGCATAATATATTTTTATGCTTTCCACTAAAAGATGGTTATGAAATATGTTGTTTAAACCTTGACCAAACACCAAATTTTCTACTGTTTTCTACTTAATTGAAAGAGTTTGCAGATGACATTAAAAATGTGATGAAATTAATAAATAATCTTCTGATAGAGTAGAAAACATTGCGGCAATAGGAGAAGTTGCTCATTAAGTGAAATTTCCCCTATTCCCACAATGTTTTCAAGAGTTGTCTACAACAAACTGGTCAAATGTCTTTGTTTGTTAATGGGTTCAAAAGATAAGCCATGTCTCTTTGATCAATGTTAACTTTGAGAAGATTATATTTGATATCTGATCAAGTCTGACAATCTTTCTTTCAGGGTTTTGTTGAGAGTGAGAACACTGTACTATCTGAAACATGAGGTGCTTGGAGACGTAATCGAGCAGGTGGATAAAGGCGTTCATGTTACGTAAGTTAACTCGTTAACACTTTGTTTGTGTGATTCTAATCTACTGGATTGTTTGGAGGAAATGATTAGTAAGAGTGTCTTAAAAAAAAATCATTTTGGTTTGGGTTTTTAAGAGATTTAAAGTTAGATTAAGACCACATTTGTGTTCAACTTGGGGTGATTTGGTTTTCGCTATTGCTTGTCAAGGTTTTTATTGTGGGTATTGTGGTGGTCTTAGAACTAAATCCCGACTGCTACCCATCTTTTAGTCTTTTGGCAAGACATTTCCAAGCCCTGGCCTAGTACTGTTGAATCTAGGAAGGCTGTTAGATAA
Organism: Cerastoderma edule; assembly: GCA_947846245.1. NCBI lineage: Eukaryota > Metazoa > Mollusca > Bivalvia > Cardiida > Cardiidae > Cerastoderma > Cerastoderma edule. Next base: position 32,207,720 of record OX401410.1, read on the forward strand.
ATGAAAAATTGCTGTCCCTAGGCTTAACCCTACATAATCAATAAATCTTGTATAATTGCTATTGATGCAATGAACAAATATTTTTTTTAGATGTCTTCGAAGATTACCTGTCCTTTTATTAGCATGATACTAGTTTGATTTCTGTGATGACACGCCATGCTAATACCTAGTGTGAGATGCTGGTAGACTTAAGTGTCCCAGCCGCACCATGAGTTCAAACCTATCTCAATTGGTCTGAGAAATCATTTATCACAAACATGGTATCCAAACACATACATAAAACATGAAGTATATAAAACTCACAGATATTTATAGAGGTTGTTCATGTCCTGCTGACCTGCTGATAAAAATAATGGTATGAAAAGAATCTTTTGGAATTTGTCATGATATTGGATTTTAAAGAAAATGTTCAATTTGATGAACATGTAGTTTGACCCTTTATCAAGTGTTCAGACCACTTTTTCCAAAGGCTAACTTTACCCTTTACCAAACAACTACTTTTGGACTGTCCCAAATTGAAAGAGTTTGCAGACAACATTTCAAAATGAGATAAAATTGAAAAACAATCTTCTGAAAGGGCAGAAAACGTTGTGATAAATGGAGAAATTGCTTGTTAAGAGCAATTTCCCCTTTTCTCATAATGTTTTCCTGTTTCGGCTGCAACAAACCGGTCAAATGTTGTTATGGTATAATAATGGTTAAAGTCTTGAACGGAACCCACATTATATGAATGGCTGTGTTGATATACCAATGAAGTGGAATGCTTTAAGCTATTGTTGCTTTCCATGATACATGACTCTATGATTTCTGTGATGACACGCCATGCTAATACCTAGTGTGAGATGCTGGTTGACTTAAGTGTCCCAGCCGCACCATGAGTTCAAACCTATCTCAATTGGTCTGAGAAATCATTTATCACAAACATTTATGGTATCAAAAGACATACATAAAACATAAAGTATAAAAAAAACTCACAGATATTTATAGAGGTTGTTCATGTCCTGCTGATAAAAATAATGATATAAAAAGAATCTTTTAGAATTTGTCATGATATTGGATTTTAAAGACAGTGTTCAATATGATGAACATGTAGTTTGACCCTTTATCAAGTGTTCAGACCACTTTTTCCAAAGGCTAACTTTACCCTTTACCAAACAACTACTTTTGGACTGTCCCAAATTGAAAGAGTTTGCAGACAACATTTCAAAATGAGATAAAATTGAAAAACAATCTTCTGAAAGGGCAGAAAACGTTGTGGTAAATGGAGAAATTGCTTGTTAAGAGCAATTTCCCCTTTTCTCATAATGTTTTCCTGTTTCGGCTGCAACAAACCGGTCAAATGTTGTTATGGTATAATAATGGTTAAAGTCTTGAACGGAACCCACATTATATGAATGGCTGTGTTGATATACCAATGAAGTGGAATGCTTTAAGCTATTGTTGCTTTCCATGATACATGACTCTATGATTTCTGTGATGACACGCCATGCTAATACCTAGTGTGAGATGCTGGTCGACTTAAGTGTCCCAGCCGCACCATGAGTTCAAACCTATCTCAATTGGTCTGAGAAATCATTTATCACAAACATTTATGGTATCAAAAGACATACATAAAACATAAAGAATAAAAAAAACCTCACAGATATTTATAGAGGTTGTTCATGTCCTGCTGATAAAAATAATGGTATAAAAAGAATCTTTTGGAATTTGTCATGATATTGGATTTTAAAGACAGTGTTTTTTATGATGAACATGTAGTTTGACCCTTTTATCAAGGCAGAATATTCAATAATATTTGAAGTAACAAATCCAGGTTGAGATCTAATTGATTGAGCCAGGCATCCCTCTTTTATCAGACTTTATGACTGGGCATGAAGTAACTGATTCACAAGGGATTATAACTGATGGTTTGCATGGGCAATCGGTTCTTAATGAAAACCCTGCAGGCGCTCAGATCACTTTTGCTAAAGACTTGCTTTAAAGTCTTCAAGTGAACCCTGAATGTTTGAAGGGCTGTGTTGATATACCAATGAAGTGGAATGCTGTATGCTATCGTTGCTATCCATAGAAACATGGCTTGTTTGATTTCTGTGATGACACGCCATGCTAATACCTAGTGTGAGATGCTGGTAGACTTAAGTGTCCCAGCCGCACCATGAGTTCAAACCAATCTCAATTGGTCTGAGAAATCAAACTTGGAGAGTGTATAAAACGCTCACCAGACCTTAAGCAAATGATAATTGTTTCAAACCAAAGGCTAAATTCAAAACTTATCAGTACAAGACCAGGTACTTCTTCCTTCTTACAGCCCAAGGATTATTAAAAACTTCCTTCAAATGGATGAAGACATATAGATAATTCCTTTGGGTTCTGAATTTTGAGGCTTTTTTAGTGAAAATGACAAAACTAGGACAGATTTTTATTTTATTTTTACGTATTTTCAACTTAAAATGTTTTTACTTTACATCGATTGTGAAACAAGTCCTCAGAACTTCGATTAATCACCCTGGATTCAGCCTCCTTAATACACAACCAGTACTTGCACTGATTTGTGGATTTAGTCCTAGCATATTCTACTCACCCCTTACCAGGATTGAATCTTGGACATACCAAAGGCCAAAGCTCTACCACTACACCATTGTTGCACACTTCTACCCATTACAAAACAATAATTACTATTTTCTACTTTGTTGCAGACGCCTGCTCATAATGAGCAATTTATCATTTTCCTACATTGTTTTCTACTTTATCAGAGGATTATTTTTCAATTTCATTACATTTTGATATGTCGTCTGCAAACTGTTTCAATTTGGGACGGTCAAATACTTGGCGTTTGGTAAAAGATTAACTTATGATTAATCAATCATTAACAGGGAGATTAAGAACCTTGCTGACCCAGTAGCTGAGGGTGATCTGCCAGCCTATTGGTGGGATGAGATTGCAGACAAGTCCCTGATGATAGGTGTGTACAAACACGGCTATGAGAAATACAACATGATCCGACAGGACTCTCAACTGATATTCCTCACACGCTGTGGACCGCCAGACGATACGGCTCTTGCTGCTGAACTCAAAGATGATGATGACAACGAAGGGTACGGATGATTTTCTATTGTAACGTGAATTGATACTCTGTTTTAAAAATAAAAATTAAATATAGAATTGAAAAAGGACCAAGCTTTAGTTTAGATTAAACTTATTTGTTTACCATCGAATGTGGCGGAAGTTTGAAACTTATTGAATTCACTCTGGATAACTGCTTCCTGGACACATGACCAGTAATCTTTATGAATTTTTGGTTAGTCCTGTCATTTTCTAGCAATTTTTCTTTTTAAATATTGAGTTATGGCTAAAATCCCAGTATGTGGTCAGTGCGTAAAATACAGGCGTCCTGATTTAGAAGGCACCATTCTGACCTTTGATGATATTAATGTGATATGAATTGAATTACATTTATTGTATTTCAAAGCGATTTCATTTCTGTGATAGATTGAATAGAAGTGTTTGTAGAAGTGACTTATCTCGTCTGATAACTTTAGTTTAGTGGTAAGTGTCAGGTTTTTCTATTTGGCTTCGAAGGTTCAATCCCTGATGCTGACTTATTATAGCAAAAAAGCTGAAATGACACTTTTTTCTCAGCCTATTACTTGCAGAATATCAAGTAACAATTGGTAAGTTAATTGATCTTGAAAAATAAATTTGAAACATCTTTAAACTCCAATAAGTATGAAACAAAACTTTATTTCAGAGATGACCTTGATGACAAAATTGATTCCAGTATGCTAGACAATGACGATGAGTCGTCCTTGCTGAACGATTCTGTCTCGACACCCAGACGAGGTGCTACAGCGCCCCCTGTTATCCCTGACGAGGAGGGGGAAGAGGGAAAACTCCCGTTTCCAACGGCGTCAGAGATGAACACTCGACTGAGGAAGATCATCACACATTATCAGAGGGACTTTAAAAAACGGCAGATAAAGAAACAGCAACAAGCTAAGGTATGAGAATGTCTGATTTAAGTCTATTGAGCCATATCAGAACATATCAATTTGTTTTCAGGTCAAATTCAAAACATTGGTTGAGGTAGAAATTTGTGTGAAACTGATTTCTCTCATTAAAATTGAACATAGATTACAATATGTAAAATCAAACTTAATGGTCTTTTACTTTTGTCCTTTCAACTGAAAAGGGAGGAATTTTTCACTCAGATGGGTAGTAAATGATTTATTTTACTTTTCAGAAAATTGAGAAGCGATCTAAACTGGATGCCATGTTTAAAGAGAGGGAAGCCAGAAGGAAAGAAACCTTGCAAAAGTATGTATCATGTATACCTTGTTTATCAGATGGACAACCATGCCTAAACATCATAGCTTGATGATGATTACGAATATTAACCAATCAGATCATACTAATACCATTGTACTCCGTATTCTAGTATTGTAATCAAATTACTCATATTGACAAATAGGCCCTGATGTCACATACCTATTTGATGAATGTCTCTAGGTTGATATTGGTCACAATTTGACTTAGTGACTGGATATGATTAAAAGGTTCTGATACGGAACATTCTGGCTGAGTATAACAAATATTTATCTGTCAGATCCTTATTTCCTTCAAGTTAGAATATTCCTCTGATACTGTAATACCGTATGCTAATACTTCTAATTGTTTCAGATGGACTAGAAGAGAGGAAACTGATTTTTACCGCATCGTGTCCACCTATGGTATTGAGTTTGATCGAGTGAAAGGCCGTTACATCTGGGACAAGTTCCGCGTCATGGCGAAGCTTGAGAAGAAATCAGACGAACAGCTGACAGAATATTTCATATCATTTTATCACATGTGTTTACGTGTATGCAGAAAAATCAAAGAAGAAGGTATGCTTTCAGCTTTCTTCGAATAATCTTCATGTAGGATTTTTTTTTATAACTCTTTTTTGGAGTTTGATGCTTTAGAATTTATTGATTTTCGCCAATTCTAAGCAACTTTTCTAGAGAGTATCATTATATTTTGTTCAACAGACTATTGTGTAGGATCACATTCTCTATCCCTGACATTCCCATACATTCTTCATACATACACAATATTTTTACTGGTTTTTAAAGGGAAAAGTGGTATGTTGTTGGAGGTAAGCTTTATATATTGACTATATATATTATTATTATTACTATCTTTATGATTATTATTATCATTTTTATGATAATTATACAGTCTTACTTGTGTTAAGCAACCACCCTTTTAAGCAGCAACCACCCTTTTAAGCAGCCAACCTGCCTTAAACAAACACTACAGTAAGTCCCATTGTTAGATTTATAGTGTACATCAATTTGTGATAAGCAGCCAACCTGTCTTAAACAGCCAATTTACTCTGTCCCATAGGCTGGCCTCTTAACACAAGTTTGACTGTATCTTTATTATTTCCTTGGCATTTTAGCATATCCACCGACACCCATCTACATAGAGGCTATTACAGAAGAGAGGGCGAGTAGGTGTATCGCCAGAATAGATCTCCTTAGTAAGATACGAGAAGAGATTATTGTTCACCAAAAGATGGACCAACGAATCAAATTGTGTAAGAAGTCTATAGATCTTCCGTCCTGGTGGAAAAGTGGGAAACATGACAAGGAATTGCTGATTGGTGCTGCTAAGTAAGTGGTTTATATTGACAACTGCATTTTAACTTGACTTCAAATATTCCCCATTGTATGGTTTACAGGAATGCTCCCTAACAACATCAACTGATATTTATAGAGTTTAAAACAAATTGCTTTTTCGTGGTGATATCGGTTTGAAACATCTGTAACTAAAGGATTAACTTACAAGGCTTTTCTTGTAAGTTGTTTTGGTGATATTTCAAGTATTCTGCAGGTGCACCAAAGTGTGGCAGTGTGAAGTAAGAAGTTACTCATTATTACAATGAAGGATCCTGCGAGGCCCATTGTTTAAGGTGATGGTCTTAGAATTCTGGCTTTCAGATCCAAGCCCCACTGGTACAAATGATTTTGTCTGAGTTTGCTTTAGCAAGACTCTTCAGAAACTGGGGAATCATGGAAAGCTGTAACATAACTTAATTGTTGACATTAAAACACATTTTCATAAAATAATTCAATTAGTTGTATGATTCATTATTCATAATTAAGGCATTTTAAAAAATGAAGTCTATCGTGAAAAAAAATCTTTTTATTCAAAAAAATTGTTCTCTCATTGTAGACATGGTCTTGCCCGAACTGAGTATTACATGTTGAATGATCCGGCCCTCTCATTCATGGAGGCCGCTAAAGATTCAAGAGGCACTACAGACTCGCATTCCAACTCGCCAGCAAACTTCAAGATGTTTGGGAAAGATCTCGAGAAGAAAGGTAATGGTTCTTAATGTATTCTTTTTATATCTCTTGATCGTCAGAAAGAGCAAGTATACTTATCCTTTCTGTGATACTTGAATATGGATTAGTTTATTTTGAATGAGGAGAGAAAACTGGTGTATCATTCAACTTATACTAGTAGAATCAATAGAAATACTTTTTTATGACTTTCTAATGTAGTCTTAAACCATTGCATGGGAGTTAAAAAAAGAAGGAATGTGTTGAACTATATTTTTTTTCTTTTTTTCCTTTGCATCTTATTTTAGAGAAACAGTTCTTTATTGACATGTTGAAGAAAAAAACAAAAACATATTTATAAAATATTGATTTAATCTCGATAAACAGATCTCATTTTTTTTTTACAATGTCCAAAGAAAAGAAATCATCAGCTCTATGGATATATACAATTTGTAAAAAGGAAAAGATCTCACTGCCTATTGTGGTTAAGTAAAGGCCATGAAACTAATTACTTTGTCATCCCTCCTTTGTTATAAGGAGAGCATGACAACTGGAACACCAGTCCCAAATAAATGGTTCTGCGTGTCCCAGTTGTTATGGGGTAGGGTTTGTAACACAGGGATTCAGGGGACAATCCTCAAAAGCGGCACTGGGACTTTTTGTGGGAGTGTCCTTATGCAAGAAACTGCAGAGTCCTAGCTTAGTTTGGGTGATATCAAGGAAAGCTATGAAATAACTGAAATAATGTTGACACGGTGTTCAACCAAAGGGGTAGAGGGTGGACCTTAGGACACAAGGGTCATTGGTTCGGGCCCCGTGAGTAGCGACCTTTCATTAATTCATGTTCGGTGCGAGTACTGGTTATGTATCCAGGAAGCAGAATTAAGAGTGATTTATATAAGTTGTTAGAACTTGTTTCACAATCGATGTAAAATAAATACAAAACTAATCCCCATACAAAAGAAGTCCCATGTAAGTAGGGGTTTGTGTTGGTATGATCCAGGGAACCAAGTGATAAATGTTAAACCACAAACCCTTTACTGGTTATAGATATCAAGTCTGAGAAGAAAGAACCAAAGGTGAAGCCAGAAAAGGAGGAAGATGCTGAAGAAGATGAAGGTGATGATGAAGACACCATGAACCGAGAGAAACTTGAAACTGATACAGAAACAGAAGAAAATGAGAAGTCTGTGAAAACAGAGAAAAGAACAAAAGAGAAAGGTGAAATGGATGCAAACAGTATTAAAACCGAAGATATCAAGGAAGAATCAAATGACTCTGTTGTGAATGGTGATGTGAAAACTGAAATATCTAGTCCAAAAGTGAAATCAGAAGCTGGGGAAGAAGAAATGGAAACCGAAAAGACAGAGGAACCTGAAGCTGCGAAAGAATCTGACAAGAAGCCTGATGTGAAAGATGAACCCATTGATAAAGGGGATACTACTGATAGTGCTAAAGCAAATGTTAAACCAGAGAAGAAAGCCGCAAAAGATGCTGATAGTGTTAAAGAAAAGGGATCTGATGAATCGGATACTGTCAAAGATGAGGCTGATGCTAAAGATGATATTGATCCAGATGAGGTAAAAGAAATATTATCTTCAATTCTAAAAGGCAATCATTGTTTTGTTTTGATTGGTTAGTTGCAATTTTTGGCACATAAGTGGGAGTATTGATGGGCAAGACATTGCAGACCCATGCCAATACTGGTGAATCCAGGAAAGAGATATAATAGACAAAATACTGTTGACACAGTGTTAAACCCCATATGAATAAACAAACAGGCACATAAGTTTGCCTCCAAACCACCCAATAAACATTGAAATTCTATAGGAAAGTCTGTAGAATACTTTCTTTTAATAAATGTCCAAAATATACCAGTTAGGGGATACAAGTTCAGTATTTTGATTACTCTCAGGAATTTCCTTTGACCCTTTATTTATCCTAATTTGGGGGACATTTTACTCCTTTTATTTGAAATTGTGAGTTGAAAATGATAATCTTGAGGGGTCATAGCCAGCAATTGGGGATGTTTATACAAGTTGGGGGAGTGGGGTCAAGGAAAACTGCACATAGCTAATAAGGTCCCTCCTGCGTCTTGAATCTTTTGTATTCTAGATAAGGAGCACCTTTGTTTGACAGTATCTTCGAAAACTGTTTGAATCCCATTACAGTAGAATCCGCTTAATTGAAATAGATGTTTGTTAGAAATAAAATTGACAACTTTTCTATTCAGATGAGAATTGGGGTTAGAACTGGTTACGGCAATCATGCTGTAGAGCCATAGCAATGCTTTTAATAGCATCTTTTAATTGTATATCACAATACAAAAACTGTATAGTTTCAATGACATTTTATTTTGACTTCTAAGTTTTCTCTTCTGTAAACAAGCATATTTAACCCCATTTGACCTTTACAGGAGGTGAGAATGACCTTGGAAGATGAAGAGTCGGAGATGGAGCAGCATTTATTACGAGATGTTTCAAATAGTCTGTTCTCAGACTGGCCAAAGGTAGGTTAAATGTCCTTAACCCTTTCCCAAACAATATCGACATTTGACCACTTTGTTGCAGACGGCTGTAGAAAACTTTGTGGGAAAAGGAAAAATTGCTTGTTACGAGCAATTTATCCTTTTCCCACAAGGTTTTCTGCTCTATCTGAAGAACAATTTTCAATTTCATCACATTTTGAAATGTTGTCTGCAAACTCTTTCAATTTGGGACAGTCGAAAATTTATTGTTTGGGAAAGGGTTAATTAATTCAATTTAAGTGTTATTGGACACTCTGCATTTTATTAGACAATTTAAAAAGAAAAGTTTGGCCTTAAATTTAACAAAAGAAATAAATAGATAGATATTATATGAAGTCATTGAGACATTATCTGCTAATTTAGTCTTGTAATTTAGTCTTGTCTATGATCATAGAACAACTGTTTCTAAAGAAGATAAAAATCATTGACATTTTTAGATAAATAGTGATCATTCACAGACCATCTAGTTGAAAATGGCATAGAATTTAAAACCAACCCTCCATTATCAACCTTTGGGTCCTGCCTGGTCTAGTGGTTAAGGCTAGAGACTTGTGACATTTGACATGGGGTTCGGGGTTCAATCCTTACCAGTGGCACTGGAATTTATTTCTAGGGCGATATCCCTAGCCCAGTACTGGGAAATCCAGGAGAGCTGTAGAATAACTGAAAAATTGTTGATATAGCTCTAAAACCCATATGAAAAAGTAGAGTATTATTAAAAAGGTATGTATGGTCAACAGTGGCCATAGCATAAGGAGATAGAACTGTGTATATGAGAGCAAACAACTTAATTCTTAGGTCAGTCATTCAGATGGCTCCAGTAAAATCTTTCTGGATGCCTTGTGTCTGGTGTTAAGAAAGCCTCACACTAAGTTACTTTCTGAGCATTGTTTAGAAATGGTCACTTATAACAATTATTTACTGTACTCAGTCTACTTTTGAAATGATAATCAAATGAATTCAATTTTTTTCAGGACCGAATAATCTTCCACAGACTGGAGCAGATCTGTTACTGTATCGAGACTGGGGAGTGGCCGTTCCCATCAAAAATGAAAAACATGCATATCTTAGGGATAGACTCTGGCAGTAACACCCCAACTCGTTCTCTCACCCCACAAACTCCTAAACTTGACGAGGAGTCGAGAGATGAAAAGAAGAAGGACTTCGAGGTGCAGTTGTCACAGGGGGACAATTTGAAGATGACATTCCAAAGAAAACCCGAAAAGAACAAGCATGAATTGACAGAGGCAGAGAAAAGTAAGTGTTTTAGATGTTTTTATTTATTTTTTTCCTTTTCTGTTTGAACCCATTCCCCATTATTGGAAATTGTGATTTAAGTTTAAAGCAATTGATTTCTATGCAATATTTGGTAGAAACCATTGTTACAAAAGGATGAATAGCTCAATAGAAGTAATTTATCTTTTTGTCATAGAGGTCTAGTCTTTGGAATGTCTGGTATCTTATCTACCACTGGGCAACCTACAGGGCAAAAATACAGTTCCCCAGCATGGAGCGAATTTCCTGTATATTACTTGATAAGGAATGGTTGGTCAGATTATGCAATACCCCAACCCTTCGGTTTTCTCGTGATGTAGACTATTGATGAAAATATGTGTTTGGTTATAGTTTTCTTTATCTAAAACAATGATTTACATGACTAATAGATTTTTCTTAATAAACTGACAAGAAATATAAAAAAAATAATAAGTTAGTTGTTCAATGAACTAGCACTTGTCAAAATTATAAAATGGATGATGATGATGATGATATACTATGGTGATGATGATGATATACTTCAGAGGAACTATAACATTTCCTGCTGCAAGTCATTCTTACATAAATTAATCTATATTCAAGGTACAAATTAAAAAAACAGTCCCCTATTAAAAACCCATCCAAAATTCCAAAAATATATTTTAAGTCTTACATAGAAAAAAATGTCATTCTGCTTCAATTTTCAAAATGTGGAATATAAATAAGAAATTGATGTTGAATTCTTGATTTCTTTATTTAAAACAATGATTTACAAGATATGTAGATTTTTCTGAATAAACTGTTAAGAAATGTGAAGAAAATAATAAGTTAGTTATTCCATAAATTAGCACTCGTTATACTTATAACATTGATGATGATGATTTTGATGATAATGTTGATGATGATGATACTGCAGAGGAACTATAACTATGCAGCAAGTCATAATTACGTAAAATGATCTTTGTATTATAAAGGCACAAATTGAAAAAAAAAAAGAAAGAAAAACCTACTAAAAACCTTTCAAACTTCCAAAAATAAAATATTTGAAGCCTAATTGAAAAAAAAAAAATCAATTCGGCTGCTTAAATGTCTTCTTTAAAAAAATGGTCAAAAGAAACCCATCAGTTTGACACAGTGCTATACATGGTATTCGTAATCCCAATTAATTATCACAGCTGGCCATCACACCAGGTGGGCATCTGGTTATTGGTTTTGGGGGGGGGGGGGTGTGTAATTAAAGAAGGACTAAACTAGGCCTTTAAGCAGTAGATGTGTTACGGTGAGGTATTTCGTTACACTGACTGAGGTATAACAAAGTAAACCATTAAAAAGGAATGTAGCTCTTTATATTCTTGTCTTCACTGATATTCCACAGGTTTTGCTCTTTTCCTCCTTGTTAAATTGCTTTTAATTGCATTTCAGCAGGCAGGGAAGAAATCATGAAGGAATCATGTTTTCAAAATATGTTCTGCAAGTAGCTTACAAATGAATTATAATATCCTATTTTTCTTTCTCCAGATGCAAGAATCCAGGCCATACTGGCCCAAAGTTTAGCCGCCTCCCAAGCGTCGAGTGACGACAGTCAGTCTGATTCGGTTTTATCATCACAGGTATCATGGCCATCTCCATGGCAATCACCTTACCAAATGCTAACACAGGTCCGTGGTCTCCTTGACAACATAGACTGGTCCACTGGAGTTTTAGTTTGGTTCCCATTCTCGGTGGACTGGTTCAGAAATTCATTCCATGTCTAGAAAACGCATGAACTAGAGAAATAGATTTTATTTATTATTTTTTAGATTTCTTTTTTCATTCAAATTTTATTATTTGCATGGCTTATAGACATTTTTTTATATTTTGATTGTGGCTATGAATTGATCGATTTACATTAAACAAAAGATACATGGTGAATGGGAATGCAAGAAAACGATAAATACTATGAAATTAAACTTCACTTAAATGTATACAGGTTATGGATTAACTAAGGCCATAAATTAAGTACAATAGGGACAGTTGTCAATTAATTGTTTTATTGTTATTGATCTTATATACCAAAGTTTATGAAAAGGATTGTTTGCACGATTTCTAGCCCAAGTTAAATGCCCGGCAATATCTGATATTGACCAAGGAAGTTTGGAGAGATGGGCCTTTGAATTGATGTTTTAGAATTGTCACATCTCTAATTTTAAGAATTAATATCGAATCTTGACCAAACTCTTTGAAAATGCTTTTTTCCGTCTTATTATCTAGCCCATGTTTGATTGAGAACTTTATTCTATACAACAGAAGTTGTTTCACTGAGAGATCTATAGTTCTAAATGGGAATTTGAGCAATGAGGATATCATTTCATCATTAGGACGAAGCTAAATCAAATCAATTTGTTTTGTCACTCAAGTTTATAGATCTTCAAACACAGTTGTTTAAGAGTAAGAAACAAAACAATTATAAAAATGATGTTCAGACACACAGTTGTTCATGTAGACTTGAACTTTTTATTTACAACTTGATCCACATCATACAAATGACATTAGCTGACGATGCCTTAACACCATTCATTCAGGCAAAATTCATAAAAAATGAAATAATAGATAATGTGAATGACTTTAACAAAACAAACTTGTCAGCTTTGATTTTTCCAAAAAGGTTTGTTTTATGTGATGTCGACGAGCAATAAAATGCAACAGGTTTATAGCCAGAGATAAAACCCCTGCCCAGGGTTGGTGAAATCTGATCTAGATTTACTCGTTAGTAAATGCCCAATTGTTTTCTGCACTTGACTGTACAATGGCTATATAGTAAATTTCAGAAAGAATTCCATTAAAGACTTGGACAAGCTTGGCAATACGAACTATGGAGGATTGAATTTGCCTCTACTGATGGTGGTTGGGTAGGGTAAATGGTTGATTAGCTTAACTTTGTCTGTTTTGTACTCATCATCCATCATATGGGCTTTTGCAACTAGTCCAAGGCAAAAGAAAGAGCAGGCATCAAGAATGATTAAAGTTACAATGATTCTTAGTTTTTGATAGAGACCAATGTGTAAATGTAGTGTCTAAGGACTTCTGCATCACCTATGTCAAAGTTTGTCTAGAAGAACTCGCAGTCTTAGAGTTAAGTATTTGATTTGATAGCTAAAATATCTGTTACAGCCTTATTTGAGCTTCTAAACATTAAAAGAAAGTCATGCAATAATATCAAAAGAAAAACTCTTAAGACAAGAAATCACTAGGAGAGCTAGTTAGGTCACTGCTAAATAAGCCAATTTCAGAAAATTTGGAGACTTTACATGAGATACCAAAGTAGATATAATGTGTTTTAGTTTTCTTTGCATGTTTCAAGGGGTACACATCTTTAATCATATAGAACTCGGAAAGTGGGTGGTTTTATAAGCTAGCTATTATTTGCCAGTGCTTTATATGTTGTCAATAGATTTACCTGCCTGTGTTTTAACTGTCTGTAGAATTTGTCTTTCTTACAGGAGACGTAAAAGCCTTTTCCCTGAAATAATCAAAATTGCCAAGCTGAATCGATCATCCAAAAGTTGTTTATTTAACACCAATTTTCTAGAACAATAAAGTATTTTTTTCCTTCGCCTCATATAGCATTATGTGACTTCCAAATAAAAGCAGCAGTTTATGACAGTCATGGATGATGAAAATTCAAATGAGTTGAAAGAAAGGATATGCCTTGTTATCTAGAAGATTTCTAAGGTTCGTTCCAAAATCTTTATTAAAATGAGCATTAAGAATAGATAAGTTTTCTGCTGTTTATCTTTATCTTTTTCCAAACAATTGCATTGGTGTACAGCTTATGACTTACAATTTTTGTGGCAAAAAGGGAAATTTGCTTATAAAGACAATATTTTTGTCTCTCCAAAAATTTTTTATGTCATACTGGAATAATATCTCTCTAACCTGTGTCAATGTCAGTGTTGACTTCAACAATTGGGATGATTATAGGTACTCAGTTTATAAAGGATTATCAGGGAGAAGGCTTTTTGTTATTATTATAATTATTATTATGAATTTTATTCTTTATTTTCCTATTATTGGTACACTTTTAACTGTCCTTGTCAAATCCATCAGCAAACAACTCTATTGAAAGTGTAGCTTGTTTTTCATATTTTTAAGATAGAGTGGAAATCATTTTGACAAAAAGGAAGACATTGATTGATCATCACCATAAGGCTTCCAATGAAAGATGTAAAGGTTGTGTGTTGCAGATTAATTAATAATTGCCAATTGAACATTTTCTAATTTAATGTATGCAATACTATCGCAAGTTGATCACAAAGTTGTCTTGTATTGAATCCCAAACATTTTCAGTGCAGTATGAATTGAAGAATACAAATTAAAAAATGTAGTAATTGATATAATTGATTTCCTTTTGTCACATATTATTCTTCATAAAGTGTTATAAAATGAGTGATCATATGTGCAATGTGTATACTTATTCTTTGGTGAATGTGGCTCGGATTCCATAAAGTCAAAGTGACACTTGCTGCAAAATAGACTTGAAATAGAAAGTTGAATGATGTGACAAAAGGAAGTAGAATAAAACATTAAAGCAAGTTCGCCATGACAGTTTTCTCAAGCCTTCAGTTGCATCTTACCTGCAGATATAGATCCAAGACAATTTTTTCCTTAACTTTTGAGCAAAATATTTTTAAATATTTACTTGTTCATGTTTGAAAAAGAGAATTAGACAACTGACAATAAAAGTGTTCAATGCAAAACTATAGTAAGTTCATCACAAACGTGAAGTACTCACTTTTCTGTTGCCTTGAATCCGCAATTCGAACTTGGTGCCTCCATCCTGGTGAGGGAATTTTGATTTTCATGAAACGTAGTCTCCCGACTGACTTGTGGAACGCCGATGGTTCTACCCGGCTTGACTATTCCTTATGGGTGGTTGAGTGTAGGGACCATCATAGAGATTTGGGTATCACAACATAACTGAAATAATGTTGTTGTGATGTAAAACACATACAAAAATAAATTCAATTAGAACCTACTTGAAAAATATTTCATCTAGATTGATAAAAAGTTTTAAGGGGTTAAAGTAGCCAGCTTCAGAAGTTTAATGGTGTTTGTTCAACATCATTCAGATTGGCTTTATCCTTGACTAAATAGAATATCTTTCAAATTTTAAATTTTCTTCAGAAAATGTTTGAAAACATTGCTTAAAGGGAGATGTCACTGAGGGTAAACTATTTCTGCCATGATGTTTTTATGTACTGGTATCAGATATTAATATTGAGTGAAATCTTGGTTATTGATGTATGTATGTATTACAGAGCTATCCAGATAGTCCATTTATGAACGGTAGCCACATGTCTGAGGAAGACCTTATGATAGGCAGACGATTGGTAAGTCACGAGTCATTAGTATTGTATTGTGAAAACTCTCCATCCTCGATAGTCCTTTGGTGACAGTTGGTTTTGATTAGCCCCTGTGGCCTAGTGGTTAGAGAGCAGATTTTGAAATCATATGGTCCCTTTCTATGTGGGTTCAAACCCTGTTCTGGCATTTGGGCTTTTATGAGAGGGAGACTCAACTGACCCAAGGATGTTGATTGTTTTACGCTGCTTGACAAGTACTAATGGGCAGTAAAGTTTTAGGTCTTCGCCATCCTTATGAGTTGATCACTGCAATATAACTGAAATAATGTTGATGCAACATAAAAACCATTTAGATAACAAAGTGTATATTATTATCTTATAGACAACACATGAATGAATGATAAATAGAAAGGTGGCATTAGGACATTAAGGTTGTTGGATTGAATCTATTGAGTGTTGTTATGGGGGAGGGGGGGGCACCTTGAGACTTTATTAAGCCATTCTTGGGTGCAAGTACTGGTTATGTGTCCAAGAAACAGAATGGAGAGGGATAGATATAAGCTGTAGGATCTTTTTTGGGAATGCTTTAGTAATTTAAGGGATTTTGAGGCTGGTTCAAATTAAAGCCATCACCAGACAACAATAGAGGTTATTGGTGTAAAAAATCAATAGTTCTCATAGAGTCCCAATCTTTCTAAAAAATCGTAGGAAAAACAACTTTCACTGCTTGTGTAAACTATAATAGTTTATAATAATAATTGTAGTTTATTTTTTGAAAGCTGTTTTCAGGGTATCCATTCAAATTGGTTATAATATAATGAATTTGTTTAATATTGTGGGGTTTTTTGAAATTACATTTTGAAATTACATCCGCAAACTCTTTCAATTTGGGACAGTCGAAAATGTGGCGGTTGGTAAAGGGTTAAAGCAGTTTGATCTTGACAGAGCTTTGTGTGTCCCTACTAACATTTAAACAAAAGTAATAATGTTGAGAACATATTTACAGATGGAACAGGGCCTGTACACGCCTGACAGGCGTAAACGTGGTAGGAAAAGGAAAGAGGAGAAGTTGGCCGAGTTTGCCATGGCAGAAGCGCTTGCAAGACGACAGACTGCTAGAGCTGTGGCTTCGTTTGAACCAGGTACACTGTGTATTCCAGATTTAAGTTTGATGACTACGTCTTTATGAGATGTGGTGATTTAACAGATTCTGTTGTTGATGGATCTTGTGATTTGTCCCCCTTCATACCATCTGTAGGTGACAATTGAATGGTTGTTGGGTCCTACATGGCCCAGTGGTTAATGTAGACTTGTGACACAAGGGTCCCAGGTTCAATCCTCACTAGCATACCTGGGATTTTTCATAGGGTGTCCTTGGGCAAGACACTATAGAGCCTTGCTTAATACTGTTGAATCCATCAAAGCTGTGAAATAACTGAAATACTGTTGACATGGCTTTAAATCCCAGATAAGAATATAGATTCTTAGACATTATATAAATGTGTTCTTGATTTTAGTATAAAGCATTTTTAACCAAGAAAAGAACTGCTGATCATAGAACCTGTTGCAAGATTGAGTCAATTAGTCTTCAAACTTTTCATACAGATTTCCACAAAGGGTAAAGTAAAAGACTTGAAAAACTGTGGTTCCTGCATATATTTATAAATATTGCTTGCAGAAGAGTAATACAGTCCTTTGTGTGAACCTGTGTTTACATTTATTTCTTTAATAGACTCTAGAGTACCTGTGATAAACTTGGAAGACGGAAGCCGACTCTCCGGTGATGAAGCACCACGTAAAAAAGAGCTGGAAAGTTGGCTAGAAAAGCATCCAGGCTACATTATAGACAGTCGAGATGATGAACTAGAGGAAGGAGAAATTGTAAGTCCATCATGGTTACTTTCATGCCCTTTTTGTCTAAGAAAACCAACGGATGATTTGACTCTTTTCTCATTGCATATGACTTAAAGCACTTTTCGTTGAGAGTGATTGATACGAGTTGTAAGAGCTTGTTTCACAATAAATGTAGAATGAATAAGCCAGGTCCACGTTTTATTTCACATTTACTGTTTCCAAAATAGGGTCTACCTTCTATTTTACATCAACTGTTCTCAAAGACAACTGCAGTATTAATGTACATTGCTGTACTCAATCTCAAAAATACCTCTTCCAGGGATGGCAAAATCAAATGTGTGTATAGCCCAGCTTGTCCAAAACCCATATTGGACAAATAAATTTGCCGAAATTTACAAAACAAGCAAGTGCAGACAAAGATTTGCATTTACAGACATGTAAATCAAAATTAGATTTCGCCTATCGTGATAAATCAGAAAACTTAAGAGAGCACTTGGCCAAAAAGATGTACTGCTTCTGATGAGTAGGTTATCTATTTGTCACAAAGGTTATTTCCTGATGTAAATTTTTTTAATCCATTTTTGTTGTCTTCTTCTGCTTTCAATTTTGAACATAACAAATGCCTATCTTGAGAAATTAGTAAAATGGTTCAATTTGGAGTGAAGGAGAAAGATGTGAGAGTATAATGATTAGATTATTCAACAAAACTTGTTACTTTCAGGTTCCTGAGTTTGTAGAATCAAGAAAGGGTCGTAAACCCAAATATGACCCTGCATTCCTGAGTGCTGACCAATTGACAGGAGAAGAGAATGTGTCTGTGGTTAACCGATTCACAGGGAAAAAGGTATGTTCAAGTATAATTTCTTCTCAACTAAATATCACACATGTCTGCAACAGAGACCTTAATTACTGGGATGGCTTGGTTAACCCATTACCAAACAATTACGACATTTGAACAGTTTGTTGCAGACGACTCTGGAAAAGGTGGGAAAAGGAGAAATTGCTTGTAACAAGCAATTTTTCCTTTTCTCACAATGTTTTCTACCTTACCAGAAGATTATTTTCCAGTTTCATCAAATTTTGAAATGTCTGCAAACTCTTTCGATTTGGGACATTCAAATAGTTGTCGTTTGGTAAAGGGTTAAGGGTTCAGAGGAGTCATTTTGATGGTTAAATGCTATGGTATTCCTTCATTGCATTAGCAATCAACAAAAACAGGGTAGCATTTCTTTTGTGATGTTGGGAAGATACCATTTTGGCAAAAGAAGAAACGGCTTACCATGAAGAAATTTCTCCTTAAATATCCGGTTAGTTTTGATGAGGAAAGATACTCAGAGTAGCAAACAGGCTAGGGCACAGGCCAGTCGCCAATTTACTTTGCGACTGACCTGGATGTAACCTGTTTGCATAAGCATAAAGTCGGTTCAATCACTATAAGGGTTAAAACGAAAAAAGTTAATTTCTTGAACTGTATGATTGCAGATAACTGGTGCCAAAGCCCCTCCCCTCCGATACCTGGCCGAGTGGTTGGAGCAGAATGCCATGTGGGATGTAGATCCCAAGTGGGCAGATCTAGTCAGAGCTAAGGTAACTAATGACACACTAAGTAATTGTTTGATTGAGTATGGGTGTCCGGGTTTAACCCCTTAATACCACATCCCCTGCAGAATTCTTTGGACTGTGAGAAAAGAATAAACTGGCCTTAAAGAGAAATTCATCCTTTTGTCACAATGTTTTCTTCCAAATGTTGTAATGAAACATTGTTCTTCATCTTTATGTGGTGTGCATACAGATTGGACCAGTTGCAAATTCCAAAGAGGGGAATGGACTGAGGTTTATAAAATTAAGTAGTATAAATCAATCCCTAAGATGTATAACCATACACTTTGAAGAGTATGAATAAGTGCATCAAAACATTTGAAAACACTTTGTTATGTGATATAAAGAAGCTATTTTTTATTCTTTATGTATAGTTATCATTTGCAGAGGCATCAAATTCGATAATGGAAGAAATTAGCAAATGAGATGGATACCATGGAATTCTCCTCACTCTTAAGCCTTCATCTTCTCTGATTGGCATATCTTTAGATGAAAAACAAGATAGAAATGTCCCAAATTAAATGGGTTTTGAGAACATACTTTTATGCACAATTGAATAACAATTCATTTTTTTCCCCAGAATTATTCAAACATCTTTAGTAAAGCATGTTTTATAGAAATCATAACTAAGAGACTTAAACTGTTACCAAACAATAACCACATTTAACCACTTTATTGCAGATGACTCTGGAAAACATTGTGGGAAAGGTAGAAATTGCTCAAGATGAGCAGTTTTGCTGTTTTTCACAATGTTTTTTGTCCTATCAGAAGATTATTTTTCTAATTTCATCACATTGTAAACTGTCGTCTGCAAACTCTTTCAATTGGGGTCAGTCAAAAGTTTGGCGTTTGATAAAGGGTTAAGTGATGGACTTGAATAATCTTTACCATCCTGTATTGTAGGGAGCCTTGCCAAAGACGTTATTACAGCGTGTTGTGACGCCCTCTCGCCGGGGTCGACGCCCACGAGACAGTCCAATATCACATTCCTCCTTAATGGGGGGAGGAGACCCCCACCATGCTGCCGCTCTTGCTGCCTCCATAGAAGCCATGAATGTTGCCCAGCTTATGGCTGCTGGCTATGGTAAACTACCTCTTCCCTTTGGGTCCATGCCTGGTATGGGTATGAACCCCATGATGGGTCTAATTGGATTCCCGGGAGTTGCGTCTGGTCCCGTTCCAAGTGGCAAGTCCGAATCCAGGAAATCGAAAGACTCAAAGAAGTTGAGTGAAGATGGTGAGAAGAAGTCGAAGAAGAGCAAAGAGGAGGAGGCCTTGGCCCACAGTTCATTCCCACTCATGTTTAATCCCATGTTGTACAATCCAGCATTACTTACCTCACAAGGTCTCAACTATCCCATACCCACTAGTCTAGCCGGCATGGAGGAAAGCCTCATGAACGGCCATTCCTCAAAGTCCGAAAAGGAAAAGGGGAAATCCTCAAAGACACATCAGAAAGACACTCGTGATCAAAGTCAAGCCCAAGATCTCACTTGTAAAACAAAACCTCAGAAAGTCATTGAAAATAAAACAGAAGCCCATTCAGGGAATAAGGGTAAAACAAAAGTAGAAACGTCAACTGCTGCTGCTGATGACGATGAAATGCCATGTGATCTATCAATGAAACCAAAATCTAAAGAGTCAAAGGATGACAAGTCAAAGCAAAAGATCTGTAACTCTGACAAACTGTCTCGCATTGTGGATACATTAAAATGCCGTGTGAATAATATGGATGATAAACCAGCCAAGGATGAGGAAAAGGTTTGTGAAAATAGAAAGAGCAGTGAAGAGGAAATGTTAAGTTCAAAGGAGGAAGTGACTGAACCATCATCGGAGGTCAATCAATCTGAAACTCCTTCGTCCAAACATGACAAGTCAAACTCAGTATCTCATAAATCTGCTCCATTGCTTACACAGAGTCCTGCTAAGGAAACCGTTCCACAAATAGTGCAAGAGCTTCTAGCTGCCAGACGGGAGAAGGAGTTGAAAGGACAAGAGGAAGTTCTCTATGAAAAACAAAAGAAGTTTGATAAGCTTCTAAGCCAGCAAAACCCTTTGGGAAAAGAAACTCCTATGCCAGCTTCAACTGCCATTGCAGAAACGGCTTTTAGTGCTCAGGGATCCTCAGACAATGAGATGGTTGATTCGAACCAACCAATGGAAGAGGATGATTTGTAGAGGTGCTTAGTGATTGGCTGTAATTTGGTTAATTCTATTGGTCAAATTTGAATTAACCAACCAAATGAATGTGTTGCACAGACGAATTTTGTGATAGGCTGCTGCGTGTGACGAGTGACTGGTTTGTGTGTATTAGTGATTTGAACTTGGAAATGCATGTGCTGAAAATTGGTGTTTGATCTATTTTAGTGGGATAATGAATTAGTATTATTAGATGAAGGACAAGATGTCTTTCTGTTGTAAGACATTTAACTTATTTGAATTGATTTCTGGGTTTGCCATTGAAGTCAATTGCAAGTTTCTAATTATCGAAATCTCTGACTTGTAGATGTTTTTTGCATCTTTTTACAGATGGCATTGAGATAGCTTGTTGCAATATGCAGAACCCTGTTACCTTTGGTGTGTGACTTGAATTTGTTCTCATGTAAATGTTATCAAAAGATTATTTCAATAATATGAGAAGAGTTTTCCCGCCATTTGTAAACATGAGAAGGTTGAAGCATGTGGTTTGTCATACCAGGACTAAAGTTAAGTTTGAAGAAGTGTACATACATATCTTGTTGTTTTTTTACTATCATTTGGAAAACAGTTCATTTTATAAGACCTTAATGATCCATAGATGATGTATGGGTCTTTTTTTCAATATGGACATTTTGTTTTATGCTGTCTGATTGTGTTTGAAAAATGAAATAATTCAAGATATTTTTGTAAGAAAAAAAAAGGGAAAGGCTCTTGTATTTTTTGTTGTTGTTGTTTTCAGTATTGGCTTGTAATGATATTATGTTCTCTTTTTGAAGCATCACAATTACTTCTTTGACATACAAATTATGTTTCATCCACTTTTGATGTTTGGACTGTTACATTATCTGATTGGAGCTTATGACAAAAAGATAAAAGAGGAGAGCAATGAGTTAAACCATTTATCAAGTTGAAAGACAATGTTTGATGAAATTTTGTTAATGTGGAATTTTACATGCATATCCAACAATGATATTTTAGACATGTTTAGTTTAGAAATATTTTGTGTGTACAAGTGACCTGTTTGTAGTTACGATGAAAACCTGTATTTATTATTATAATAAAAGAAAAAGTGAATGGATGTACTCTCATATCATTCACGTTTTAACCCTTAGAATGCTGGGAAATATTCTAAAGATAAATTTTTGTGTCGCCTGCTTTCAAAAACCTTAAATTTCTGCTTTAATTTTGATGAGGAAATATCCAGAGTAGCAAACAGGTTAGATCACAGGCCAGCTGCCAATTTACTTGATGGCTGGCCTGGGTCTAACCTGTTTGTATAAGCATCAAGTCGATTCACACACTATAAGGGTTAAGTGGCGCTCCTTATTAGATTGGTTTATCTGCAGATAAGTGTCACTTTATTTTGTTTATTAAAACCTATATTTCAGGAGACTCATACAAATGACCCTCTTGTAGTAAACAATATTTCTGAAATTCCCGTGACTAAAGAAAAAAATTGCTTACATTGAGCTGTTCTCCTTTTTGCACATCACTTTTAACGATCGGTCATGAATAATTTGGGTTACTCAGATGATTTACTTCAATGTCTTCTTCCCCACATTACTAGAAACTGGGAAATAAGGTAGCTAGTTACTGATAGAAGTGTCTTATAACTCTCAGAAATTAAACAATATATATAAGAATCATTCTCAGCATTTACGTATATTATATATTAAAATTTAACATTTCCTTCGTGGTGTTGGGTAGAAACCGTGGTGCCTATATGAAGAAAATGCGGGTTTTAAGCAATTACTTCCTTAGTCACTGTTGTTTCTGAAGTTTTCTGCTTTAGATTTGGTTCAAATGTTTATTAATGAATGTAAGGGTTTAAGTAAAAAGGGTGTTTTTCGAGGCAGTTTATTTATTATACTATTGATCTGTACTTGGGCGCAAGATTCAATATGGGATAAAAAGTTATAGTTGAAAGCATGTCATTCATAAATTTAATACCCCTGTATTTGATTTGATTTTTACACACTTTTAAATAAAAAGCAGCAAAAGTTAAAAACATGTTTTTTTTATGATATTGAGAAGAAATCATTGTGTCTAAAGGATGAATTGCTCAAAATGATCAATTCATTCATTTGTCAAAGTGGTTTCTTAAGATTTCTTTGAAGTCAGGTATTATTGGGTGATGGGTTAGTATTTGAAGGTCTATTTATTATGTGATACACATTTAAACCCTGAACACATATGGTGCACATTTAACCCTTTACCAAACATCAAATTTTCGACTGTCCCAGATTGAAAGATTGCAGACATTGATGACATTGCAAAATGTGATGATTAAAAAATAATCTGATAACACAGAAAACGTTGGAAAAGGAAAAATTGCTGGTCATGAGCAATTTCTCCTTTCCCCACAATGTTTTCCAGAGTTGTCTGCAACAAACTGGTCAAATGTCATTATAACTGTTTGATAATGGGTTAATCATTCTTTCTTTTAATTATTGTGGAAGGAAAGCATTGACCTGTTGGCCAGTATTCTGGTAGATACTAGCTAGTCCTGCTTTGTAACTATATCGCCAGCATTAAGATTAAATTATTGTTAAGCCCACTTGCCATGTGCAAATTAGTCACCAGGTTTATAATTATTTTTGCATTTGAAAGTAAATGCCCCAGTTTAGAATATATTTTTTACCAATATTTTCTATCCAATATCTCAAAGAAATGGTAACTTTTCATTCCTTTTTTTTTTTATATATATCTGCTGATAGGTTTGATAACCCTTATAGTGCTGTGATTGGCTTCATGCTTATGCAAACAGGTTAGATCCAGGCCATACGCGAAGAAGATTTGCAGCCTTCCTGTGACCTAACCTGTTTGTTACTCTGAGTATCTTTCCTCATCAAAATTAAGCAGATATTTAAGGTTTTGGAAAGCAGACGGACTCGAAAATCTATTTTTAGAAAGGTACCCAGCATTTCGCGTGTTAAATGGATCAAACATTGAGAATTGCTGTATTTATTTTCCCCCTCAAAAATCATTTACACCTGCATGCCAAAGTATAAATATACAGAATTGTTTGTGGCTGCTTTATTTTTTGACTCTTGCAGATGATGAGATCATTTATTCAAATCGGATGATTTGTTGGACAAAACTTGGATAAATTAATTGGCAAAACATTGAATTCAAATTGTATGAATCTATTAATGAATCAATTGGTATAACCTACAAATCAAATTTGGATAAATTAGTTGAGAACACCTTCAATATGAATCGGATGAATCAATCAATAGGCAAAACCTACAAGTCAAATTGGATCACCTACCCGATGCTAATCTGGAATTTTAAAGTGTTTTATGATAAAAGAATTATATTATTATTGAGTCTCTCATTCTTAACTTGGAACAATTCATTTTTTTATTCCCTTTTAAATGGAAATTCATTGATATTCATTGCCCTAAGATCGTTTTGAACAGAAACACAGATATGTCTTAAAATTACCATACTGTTAATGGTATTATAAGCCTTTAAAGTTTCTGTGCGTCATAGGATTATTTTTTGAAACTTTCGACAATAAAGGAATATAGATTAAATGCACATAAAAGGAGATAAGTACAAATAAATTACTGAAAAAATAAATGGAGTTCTTTTATTATGTTCATATAAATCATAAGAATTAATTTACAAATGCATTTAGACTCTATTAAAAAAGTTCCTTTCACATAAGTTATTTTGTGCTTGAAATATAGTTGTCTCCAATTCAATCATGTTTATCAACAACCTGTTTGTTTACATATTCCAAATAACTAATTTTGATTGGTCGGTTCAAATATTTGTGTATCAACTGTCAAGGTCAGAGGTGAAAAATGAGGCAATCTGAATTATTAAACTTGCTAATCTAGGTTATTTCTGGTAGACTTTCATGTTCAAGTTTTGCTGATGGTTCTTTTTTGGTGATAACCAACTTAATCTGATTAAAAGTTTACCAAATAAAATACATGTAGTTTGATATAGCATTAATCTCCTTTTATGTGCCTTTAATTTAACATTTCAGCAGAGAAACCAATAGCATATAAGATTAATTTTGACATTTTTCATTTTAAAAAAATCCGAGGGAAATCAAGACATAATCTAAATATATAAACAACCGGTCATGTGATGCTCATGTGATACTAAGACTACATGCTGAAAACAAAAATGGACGCTGGCGCTAGTATCTTCTAAGTTCGGTGTACATCGTCACGTAACAGGCACTTGACAGCCCACGTGATGGAACTAATTCCCATATAGCTGTAGTAACATTCAAAAGTCGAGGCCGTTGGGGTTTTGTCAATATCTTCATTTATACCGCGATTTCGGCGATTTTCTTTTAATGAATATTTGTTAAAAGCATAGCTGAATACCATACGCAAATTCTACTTCTTACCTATATATATTTAGTGTATGACGTCCAGGATCTTTAACATAGAGTGATGAGTCTCAATCATTTTTGGGTGATCAATTTTCCTTGTTAACTGTGTTCTAAGGTCTCTAACCCCTAAATTGATTTTATTCAGAGAGAAAAATCATGAATACCCAAATATAGAATAATGACATAATAATGAAATAATGTTTGTAATATAAGTATATTTGTGCGCCTTTTCTTCACTAATGATAAATGTTGTATATATGGGATGTACTGAATAATTGACTTGGTAAAAATGGCCAGCTGTGGACAGAATGTGGAGTATTTTTACACTATTTATGGGATTGATTGAAATAAGAAATGTTTTGTGTTAAACTTGCACCATGATTCTTAAATGTTTATTTTGCAGTCTTGTGTTGTTTCATTTAGTTTTTTTTTCTTTGAATGTATAAAAATATGTTTGTATACACGTCACTAGTAAATGAAACATAAAATAAAAAGTAAATCATTTTTCATCTATTTGTAGAAAAGAAAAATAATTTAATAAAAAAATACAAAGATTATTTGGTGTTTAGTTGCTTTTTTTCCCCACAACTTCCTTAAAACATTGAGTCAAGCCCTGAACTCACCCCAGTATTGATGTCAACTACAGCCGACAACAAATTCCCATAGTTTTGGCAATGGAGGCATGGTTAACAGTGATTTCTGCTGTTCCTGCAATATCATTGGTAAATCATTCCTCTAATATAATAGACATCTAAATTTCATAGTGTGGACAGATTTACTCTTGTTTTACGGTCATATGGGCCTATATCCTTATCATTCATATGACCTTGTGGTTAGAGTACTAATCTTGAAAATGCATGGGCCCATACATGTATCACTTTAGCCTTAAAATGCTGGGTAATTTTCTAAAAAGATAGTTTTGTGTCCAAAACTTTAAATATCTGCTTAAATTTGGTGAAGGATACTCAGTGTAGCAAACAGGTTAGATTACAGGCCAGCTGCCAATTTACTTGACAGCTGGCCTGGATCTAACCTGTTTGCATAAGCATGAAGTCGGTTCCAGCACTATAAGGGTTAGTTATATTTGATTATCAAAAAGGTATTCTCCTGGATGACTTAGAGTTCAAATGGTTGTTCCAGGAGCCAGAGTCCTGTATGGTTACGGTGACAGTATTAGAACTCTTAGGTCTTGTGTTCAAGCCCACCCATACCTCTGATTTATTGGGAGTGTCCTTTTGCATAAAACTTCACAGCCCTAGCCAAGTGCTGGGGACTTCAGGAAACCCACAATATACCTGAAAATAGTTACACAGCATTAAACCCTGTGTAAGCAAATCAAAAAGGATTTACCATTCAAGCTCGATTTGTCTTTATCAATATAGACTGGCATGGCTTATGTACTGTAATGCTGATGGTGAATGCAAACCCCTATCAAACCAATTATAATGCTGTTGCTTTCAAACTGGACCAAGTACCAAGCACCACACAAGGAACTTTGTTAAACATCCAGTACAGGAAAATTGTGTTCCTCTCGCATCTTAATATTGCTTCTTTAACCCTTTACCAAATGCCAAATTTTTGACTGTCCTAATTTGAAAGAGATCGCTGACGTCATTTCAAAAATATGATGAAATTAAAAAACAATCTTCTTATAGGGCAGAAAACATCATGGGAAAAGGAGTAATTTCTTGTTAAGACAAGTCTTACTCATGATCAGTGAGATTAAACTGATTTGATTATTTCTTTTGGAGGGGAAGGGGCAGTAGTTTAACGTTGTTTCAGTAGTTCTTCAGTTAAATATCATAATGTTGGCTCATAATGAAATACGACCCTGAGGGGTCAGTGCAAGACTATAGACGGTGCTTCATAAACATGAATCCCTTACTATAGTATTGCACTGAACCCTGGCCCTTCTTTCTAAACTGACACTCAAAATAGGTATGGTAGAGCCGAGCCATTAGTATACCATAAGTCATTTAAAATGAAAATTCAAATCTACAACTGCCATGATGTGAGCCTACACAGAGAGGAACTATAGAATGTTCAAGTTCAGTAATCTAATCATTAGGCATGGAGGACAGTGGTTCAGGGGTAGATTGTTGGAGGACAGTGGTTCAGGGGTAGATTGTTGGAGGACAGTGGTTCAGGGGTAGAGTGTTGGAGGACAGTGGTTCAGGGGTAGAGTGTTGGAGGACAGTGGTTCAGGGGTAGTGTTGGAGGACAGTGGTTCAGGGGTAGTGTTGGAGGACAGTGGTTCAGGGGTAGAGTGTTGGAGGACAGTGGTTCAGGGGTAGAGTGATGGAGGACAGTGGTTCAGGGGTAGAGTGTTGGAGGACAGTGGTTCAGGGGTAGAGTGTTGGAGGACAGTGGTTCAGGGGTAGAGTGTTGGAGGACAGTGGTTCAGGGGTAGAGTGTTGGAGGACAGTGGTTCAGGGGTAGAGTGTTGGAGGACAGTGGTTCAGGGGTAGAGTGTTGGAGGACAGTGGTTCAGGGGTAGAGTGTTGGAGGACAGTGGTTCAGGGGTAGAGTGTTGGAGGACAGTGGTTCAGGGGTAGTGTTGGAGGACAGTGGTTCAGGGGTAGTGTTGGAGGACAGTGGTTCAGGGGTAGAGTGTTGGAGGACAGTGGTTCAGGGGTAGAGTGTTGGAGGACAGTGGTTCAGGGGTAGAGTGTTGGAGGACAGTGGTTCAGGGGTAGAGTGTTGGAGGACAGTGGTTCAGGGGTACAGTGTTGGAGGACAGTGGTTCAGGGGTACAGTGTTGGAGGACAGTGGTTCAGTGTTGGAGGACAGTGGTTCAGGGGTAGAGTGTTGGAGGACAGTGGTTCAGGGGTAGAGTGTTGGAGGACAGTGATTCAGGGGTAGAGTGTTGGAGGACAGTGGTTCAGGGGTAGAGTGTTGGGGGACAGTGGTTCAGGGGTAGAGTGTTGGAGGACAGTGGTTCAGGGGTAGAGTGTTGGAGGACAGTGGTTCAGGGGTAGAGTGTTGGAGGACAGTGGTTCAGGGGTGTGTTGGAGGACAGTGGTTCAGGGGTAGAGTGTTGGAGGACAGTGGTTCAGGGGTAGTGTTGGAGGACAGTGGTTCAGGGGTAGAGTGTTGGAGGACAGTGGTTCAGGGGTAGAGTGTTGGAGGACAGTGGTTCAGGGGTAGAGTATTGGAGGACAGTGGTTCAGGGGTAGTGTTGAAGGACAGTGGTTCAGGGGTAGTGTTGGAGGACAGTGGTTCAGGGGTAGAGTGTTGGAGGACAGTGGTTCAGGGGTAGAGTGTTGGAGGACAGCGGTTCAGGGGTAGTGTTGGAGGACAGTGGTTCAGGGGTAGAGTGTTGGAGGACAGTGGTTCAGGGGAAGAGTGTTGGAGGACAGTGGTTCAGGGGTAGAGTGTTGGAGGACAGTGGTTCAGGGGTAGAGTGTTGGAGGGCAGTGGTTCAGGGGTAGAGTGTTGGAGGACAGTGGTTCAGGGGTAGAGTGTTGGAGGACAGTGGTTCAGGGGTAGAGTGTTGGAGGACAGTGGTTCAGGGGTAGAGTGTTGGAGGACAGTGATTCAGGGGTAGAGTGTTGGAGGACAGTGGTTTAGGGGTAGAGTGTTGGAGGACAGTGGTTCAGGGGTAGAGTGTTGGTCTCGGGACACGAGGGTCTGAATCCCATGAGTAGGGAGGTTCTCCTTGCGATCTTTCATTAAGCAGATTTGAAAGTGATAAGTCTAAGTTCTTACGTAAGAGCTTGTTTCACTATTGATTTAAACAAATAAGTTTAAACTAAATAAATCATTACTGACACTATGCAGTAGTCCAATAATCAGAATTTCTTAGTTTATACTTATTTATGCAACATCGATTGTGCAAAAAGTTCTAACAACTTTTATTCACCGGAATATGGACTCAAAAGCCTTTTCAGATAAGTTTGATGGTAACCTGATGCACCAGTACCAAACTATGGCACTAAAGTGTCTTGCCAAAGGACACTCCCACAAAATCAGAGGTAATGGCAGGGCTCAAATCTTGGACCCCTGAGTTCTAAGATAGCCACCTTAACCACCTGGCCATGCAGGACCCTTCAAATCATATATCAGGGGTTTAATTTTTGTAAAGGACTTGATATAGTTTTTCGCTGAACCCTTAACCTATTACCAAACAATAACAACATTTAACCACTCTGTTGCGCATGGTCAACTCTAGAAAACATTGTGGGAAAGGAGAAATTGCTCATTACAAGCAATTTTCCCTTTTCCCACAATGTTTTTTGCCATATCAGAAGATTATTTTCCAATTTCATCACTTTTGAAATGTCGTCTGCATACCCTTTCAATTTGGGACAGTCGAAAAAATTGGCATTTGGTAAAGGGTTAAGCTGTGTGTTTATATTGGCCACTTATGATTTTCTGTCCATAACCCACCTTACATCTTCAAGGGATAAAAAACAATAGAAAAGGACATTCTTATTAACTTTTATTTAGATTATAATTAACATTATTCAAATCAAATGCTTTCGTGATTTTAACCAACCAGAGAATGGCTTTATCATCAGATAATGGCTTTATCATCTATAGAAGAACATCATAGAAATTGAAAAATTTATCTTGACAATCATAACAATTGCAGAAGCTATATCAATCTTTTTTTCTAAGAGCTATTGTAATCTCTGTTTGAAATAATAATGAAAAATAAGAATTTGCTCTAATCAACAAATAAATCTTTGCCCAACAATAGTTTCTATTCCACTGGAGTTTCAAATGCTATATACACTGTATTAATAGTC
Source organism: Cerastoderma edule (assembly GCA_947846245.1). Lineage (NCBI taxonomy): Eukaryota > Metazoa > Mollusca > Bivalvia > Cardiida > Cardiidae > Cerastoderma > Cerastoderma edule. The sequence continues at coordinate 32,237,926 of OX401410.1, forward strand.
TTTGATATTGACAATTCTGTCATTTGGTTAACAAAAAAGGATTGACCCATCACAGTTGTAGAACATAACAACAGGCTATGCCAACAGGTTATTTTTCACTCCAATCTGGTTCCGCCCACTCGGGTAATGGTGTACTGAACTCCCAGTCTGGGCCCTGCAATGATAGATACAATAATCAGAGTTACAGGTAACCAAATAATATACTATATACAGTCTAACTTGTGTTAAGCAACCACACTTTTAAGCAGCCAACTTGCCTTAAACAACCACTACAGAAAGTCCCATTGTTAGATTTATAGTGTACATCAATGTGTGTAAAGCAGCCAACCTGTCTTAAACAGCCAATTTACTCTGTCCCATAGGCTGGCCTCTAAACACAAGTTTGACTGTAGATGTTTACTAGGGGCCTCCATGGCCCCTATAGTAAAGAACTTGAAATCACAAGGCCCCTCTCCCTGTGAGTTCAAATCCTGATGAGGGATATGGATTTTCATGAGAGACAGTCTCCCGACTGACTTACGGAATGCCGATGGTTCTACCCGCCTTGACCAGCCTTTATGGGCAGTTGAAGACTCAGGCATACAGAACTCAAATAATGCTGATGTGATGTAAAACCCAGATAAATTGTAAATTGTAGATGTTTACTAATTTTGTTAGATGCAGGGCTCTGCAGTGACTCCCACAAAACTCCGCTTTAACAAGCAATTTCTCCTTTTCTCACAAAGTTTTCTGCCCTATCAGAAGATTTTTTTTTAATTTCATCACATTTTGAAATGTCTTCTGCAAACTGTTTCAATTTGGGACAGTCAAAATCTAACATTTTGTAAACGGTTAAGCCTTTTGGACAAGCTTAGCAAAACAGAAAATTAATTTGGACACCCCTGCCTTTTTCTGCATGAATGAAAATCCTGATACCAGTAAATTTTGGTGAGAGGTTGTTTCCCTACTTACATACAAAATGCTGATTGTTCTTCGCAGCTTATTTCAAACATTTACATGTCACACATCTTATTGTAAAATAATACAAATGGTTTGGGAAGGAAGGTTGAACCTTCTACAGTCCCAATCCTTACTAACATAACAGACTTGCAGGCAATGCAATACAAAAAGTATAACACAGGTAATTGAAATTCACAAAGTTTACCATTGATAAATCATCAATTTAACAGCTTGCTTTCTCTTATACAATTGTGGAAATGATTGAATATTACTGACCTTTTATTGAAAGTAAGAGAATCGTTACCAAAGGACTGTACATAGATCTTATATGACATCATAATTCACCAGAAATATGGTTCTAGGAATATAATAAAATTGGTCTTGCAGGGTATTGGCATCGGGGTAGAATACATTGTGGGAAAAGGAAAAATTGCTTGTTATGAGCAATTTCTCCTTTCTTAACAATGTTATCCAAAGTCGTCTGCAACAAACTGGTCAAATGTCATTATTGTTTGGTAATGGGCTAGTTGAAAATGAGCAAGGCATCATAGTACAAATGTCATATAGTTCACATAATGCAGCCTCCCTTAAATAGGAAAATGAGAAAAAAAACACCTCACCTTATATCGTACAGCATGGAGATAGAGGACTAGATCTGCCGGGGTCGGGTCTTTGAACAGGTTCATACACTCCTCACAGTTCAACTCAAATGTCACTTTCCCTTCATCAAACTCTGCCGGTGCAGCAGGTTTCAAAAGGTCAATGTTTGGCTTTTCGTGTTCCTTGATGATCTCCTTTTGCACTTCTTTTGAGTCAGATTGCAGTTCAATTCTTTTTTCAGAGAGATTATTTTCTTTGTCTCCTTGAGGTAACACTTCAGACTGGGTTTCAAGCTTTATTCTCTTACATGGTACACCTTCTGTATCATTGGAATCATTACTTGTTTTAGAAGACACTTCCGCTGTAGAGATCTGATCAGGTACCTTATCACAGACTTTATCAATCTTTTTAACTGAAGTCTCTACAGAAATGTCTGTTATAGTTTCGAGGGATTCTTCTGTTTTTCCACAAGTCCTTTCTGCCTCATCCTTTGTAGACAAACTACTATCATTATCATCCAACGCCAAGTCTTTTCCCTTAGTAACAACACACTTTTCAGAATTATTTTCTGTGCCTTTATCAATATTCTCATGAATTCCAGCAAGTCCATTCTTTTCATCTTCAACAGAACTGTTTTCTGATATGTTGTTGCCTTTAGAAGTATCTAGTGGATCATCTGCAATTGATTTAACTTCATTTGCAGAGATGAGTTTGTCTTTCGAATCATTAGATTCTTTCTTCCTGGCAACAAACTCTGCATATTTTGGATTCTGACCCAGTTTCCATCTTCCTATATTAGTTCCGTTTCGGATGTCTTCTACTATCTGAAGATACATCAATAATAAATAAACTAAGAGATAGTATAATATTTTCTAGAACAATACATAACAGGAGCATTGTGTAGTATCACATAGATTATATCTAAAACTTTTTTCTCATAATGATCCAAAACAAAAAATCTTTTTGATCACTCTTTATTAAAATACATTCTGCTTTACACATAACTCAATAGGGTTTAAACACACAAGATATAATACTTTACAAACTGTAATAAATATGTCTGAACAAACTATAAAAAGTTGCACAGCTCAGACCTGCTATTGATAAGGAATGCTCAAGCCTAAAAATCATTACTTGGAACCCTGAATTTAAAGATTTTCAATATGAACAAAGAATAAAGATTTCAAATCTCATAGCCTGAAATCAGGACCAGGCCTGAAAATTGGTAGAGCTGCTGGTATTACACCAAAACATTTAAAGATTCAACATGACAAAATGCGATATAGTAAATAGAAAACAATTTGGGTAACAAATCAGATACTGTATATAAATAGGAAAGATGACATAACAGAATATGACCAAAATTGATATAAAGTGATTTTGAAGGATAGCAGAACATCAAAGTAACAATTGGGACAAGATAGCAACTTGCTTGAAATGATCAATTTTTCCTTATATCACAATGGTCTTCAACAAAGGGAACAATTACACAGATATTGGACAATTCCTTAATTCATTTTTGCAGTTGATTCCAATACCATAGAGTCATGTATTAAGATAAAAGCAAACATTATGGGGTTCTTAACTATTATAGTTCTAGAATCAACTTCATGCTTATGCAAACAGGTTAGTTCCAGGCCAGCCACCAAGTAAATTGTCGGTCGGCCTGTGATCTAACCTGTTTGCTACACTGAGTATTTTTCCTCATCAAAATTAAACAGACATTTAAGGTTTCTGGAAAGCAGAAGACACAAAAATATATTTTTTAAAAATTACCCAGCATTCTAAGGGTTAAAGAACAGTCTTTTCATGTAAACCCTTAATGTCACACTAAGCATTAAGTGCTGAAACCCATGCAGAGGGAATATGTGATTTCATGTTCTGAACTCTAACCACTAGCCCATAAAATGGTTTACCTCTGATACAGGTCGCTCTATTACTCCATCCTTGCCTTTTGTCTTCCCATAGATGGCTCGGTTGTAGATTGGGTCATTAATGATAGGGTAACCTAGCAAATACACACATACAAAAATAATATTTCTATCAAAAATAGGTAATTGTATCAATTAAGTTGGATAATGTTGATACAGTCAATATTGAATTAAATGACAATTCATGGGAACCATTAATAATTATTCATTTTAAAATTATGGCTGGCTAAATGAAAGTGACCTTTTGGAAGTCCTTTTTTTTCTATATAATAAAGAAATCCTGTTCTAAATGAATAACAAAATGTATCAAAAATAGTAAAATGGTCATCTTAAAGGAAAAGATTTTCCAAGACATTATAATTGTCTCTTCTTCAAACTACTGTCTTAACACCTTCTTGTGTACATTTGTATTTAATTTAGATCTTGAAATATGGCAAATTGTTCATTTCAATACAATACAATACAATACAAAATCTTTATTTCACTCAATTCCTTTTACAGAAGATATGAGGTTAAAATAACATGAAACATAATGTAAACGAGGCGTCTGCTTTGTAATTCTCACTGGTCTCTACCTCTCTATCTCTACCTCTCTATCTTTATCTCTCTATCTCTTCCTCTATATCATCTTTCATATATCACTATCTCTCTATTTGTCATTCCATTGAAAAAATACATATGCTAACGGTTTTAAACAGAAAGTTTAAGGATAAACTTGAATCAAATGCGTGTTAAACGAATCACAAAACAATACTTTGAACTATGAGGTCGCTTAACACAATATATTCATAGATACATATCACTTGCATATATATATATACATACATATACATACATATACATACATATACATACATATACACACATTAATACAGATACACACATATACATACACACACATATATACATATACATAGTATTTTGTTAAAATATAGTAACTTTAGAATAGGTTCAAAATAGTTTTGATGAATTTACAGAGTCGAATTTGTTCGTCTTTAGATTTGCAGTTTATCAATGATTCAAATGTAAAAATGTTTTTTCTGTTTATAAATCTTTGCGGAATTAGTAATTTTCTTTGATTCGATATAAATGTACATTCGAGAAGATAGTGAAATTCGTCTCCAATTGTGTTAATGTTGCATAGTGTACATTTTCTTTCATTTAGATCCACATTTGACCATCTTCCATGCTCAATTGGTAATTTGTGGTTATTTGTTCGGAACTTAATCATGTATGTTAGTAGTGGCTGGGGGATTTCTATAAGATAATTTTCAAAGCCAAATTTCTTTTTTATGAGTTTGTAAGTGTAGCAGCTGTTATTATTTCCTATTATTCGATGCCATTCATTTATGAACAAATCTTTGAGTTTTTGTTTAACTGTAAGTTTTAACCATTTCTTGTTTGGGGAATTCTGAATATCCCAAATATTGTTCAAGCCACATTTTATTAAGATATTTTGTGTGTTTCCAATCCAATTGAATAAAGGTGACGTGGTGTGTTCTGGTGCTGTGTTGGTGAATAGGTGATAGATATATCTGTATACATTATGTAGTAAAGTATTTGGTTTGATTTCTGTAAGTTTAGTCCAATATGAAATTGTTCTGGTTTCTATTTCAATTTGTAATGGAAAAACACCTGTCTCTCCATATACAATAAAGGTAGGCGTAGACTTTTTCAAAACTTGACAATTTAGTAACCACACTTGGGAGATACACTCAATTTATTCACAAAGGGTACAATACCAATTATTCACAGAGCAATTTAAATAAGACAGCTTGATCCTGGATGTACTAATCTGTCAAATTATTGGGGAAAACATTACTCATTGGGGAAATGTAGAATAAACCACAGCTTTACAATTGATCCCATACAACGACAGTTAGCTTCTTTGGTCCACATGATACACTCCATTCATTTTAAATTACAAGAAATTTTCAATCTTTTGTGCATATAGTGTAAATAATGATAGTCCTACCTAAGAATTGCAGATGTATCCGTATTTGGTGGGATCTACCGGTGAGAGGAACACCTGTTACAAACATAAAACCTTTTATCATATTTTATACAGCTTCTGGAAAAAAGTTAAATTGTATCCCATAGACTAAATATTATTTGATATATAGAAAATCTTTATTACTAATGAACCTTTAACTACAATGAAGTTTCGATACACTAGATGTTCCCATTCCTGCAACAATTTTTTAGTTCATCTGGATTAATAAACAAGGCTTGGTCATGTTTAAAATATTCACCTTGAGACATTAACAATGAATATTTTCATTTGCACATGTAATATCGCTTAAAGAATGGTATTTTCTTGTTATGTTAATGTGTCCCAAGGACATTAACATGTGAAAGAAAATTATTCCTTCCTTAAATGGTAGTCTTTGTCAAAAATCAAATCAAGCCTGTACAGAAGCAAGACAAACTGTAAACACAATATCCATTTGCTAAATTAACACAGATAAGTGTCAATTTAAGACTATTAACTTGTATACTTCTAAAAACAATTATACTATTGAGAAAATAAATAAAATAAATATAAAATTTCTACTGAAATTATAGGGTAATTCTAGAACCTGTTGTTTATTGGTATAGGGTTTAATGCCTTATAGATAAAAATTCTGATAAATAACATCTTTTCTGGGATTCAACATTACAAGGATAGGGCTCTGAAGTGCCTTCCAAAAAGGACATTCAAACAAAACCAGTGGCATCCATTCAGCCAAGAGTTAGAAGTCCTCGGCCTTTTAAGGTCTTGCAGCAGACGACATTCAAAAATCATTGTGGAAAAAAGGAGAAATTGCTTGTCACAAGCAATTTCTCCTTTTGCCACAATGATTTTCAATCTATTCAAATATCACTAAAGCCGAACTGAAAGGTTTTTCACATGTTTACAAAGCTTTTCTTAAGTCGTCTGCTTCAAGTAAAAAGACGTCATCTGCAGGTGATAAAGATTTGTAATATTTTTTGCCATGCAGGACCCTGTGTAAGAGAGAAGCCAACTTTGTAATTTGATTGGTATGCCTCATACCTAAGTCTCTTTTAATTCAAATTTGAATGGCATGGTTGTGTCTTAACATTTTACATGAATATACGGTCTAATGTAACCATTGTCTATTGGGACTCTAATAAAGATTTATATAAGCTAGTACTTACACTTGACAACACTTGATGTTCCATTAAAACTGAGTCTGGTGAATGTTGTTGTACTAGGCTTGCCAGCGGGTCCCACCTTAAACAGGGACACTGTGTGGGACAGTACCTCTATTGGCTGGTCACATGTCACAGGGCCCCTAATGAATAAACAATTCTATTTATTAGTTTTATATGGGGTTTAATACCTTGTCAACACTCTTTCAGTTACTTAACTGCATCCTGGATTTTAAGGCAGGGAGCTGCAGTGTCTTACCTATGGACACCCTATGACAAATAACAGGTCTGCTGGTGAGGATTTAACCTGGTTCTCTGTGGTAAAAGTCATACAAATTAAATACTGGGCCAAGTAGGACACAACTAGAGGATTACCTCTGTACTTTATAATTCCTCACTTTGATGTCTCTGCTGCCTAATGCTTCAGAAACCATAGCAACAAAACATTAAGTTTGCATTGATGAGCATTTTATCCACATTTCACAATTTTCTTCAACAAAACGTCACAAAGGAAATGAGGTCTCTTCTTCTTTTGTCCAAACAGATTCTTATACCTTCTTGGTAAATTGACAAGAAACCATTGTAACAGAAAGAGAAACTCCTTATTGTGAGCAGTCTCCCCTTTAGTCAAAATGGTTTCTTTGGCATTCTGCTGCAAATGCTTAACACTGAGTCAAATAAACATTTTGGAAATAAGACAACATCTACATTATTCACAACAGACAATAACACAGTTAGGTAATAAGTAATAAATAAGTCCAAAGGTGAAAATAAGAATTCAAAAATATGTAGCATGCAGTTTTCTAAACCTATCTATTTTGTATTTCATATAGGTTTTAACCCCTAAAATGCTGGGTAATTTTTAAAAAATAGATTTTATTTTGTCGTCATAAAATATCTGCTTAATTTTGATAAGGAAAGATACTCAGAGTAGCAAACAGGTTAGATCACAAACAAACCACCAATTTACATGGTGGTTGGCCTGGATCTAACCTATGTGCATTTGTACATAAGCATGAAGCATGAAGTCGGTTCCAGTACTATAAGTGTTAAATCTCACCATCATCATAGCAGTTATGATGCAATGTCCGGCTCAAAATGACAGATGGAGAAACAAACTTCACTGCCCATAAAAGCAAGTTAAACCAGAGAAAAACCATCAGTTATTCCATAAGTCAGACAAGTGACTACCTCTTATTAAAATCCAAATGCTGACACTGATTTTTGAACACACAGGAAAAGTGCCCATGTTATTCAAGTCCTGTACTCCAACCGCTAAACCACAAAGTCCCCTTAACCTGTTCAGTAAATCCTTTTCTATGAATACTCTTAAAAATCCTCATTAGATAATTTAAATGGGTACACATAATATAAGGTTAATGGCAGAAATACAACACTTCAATTTCTTATCAACTTGTTTAACCCATTACCAAGCAATAACGACCTTTGACCAGTTTGTTGCAGATACCTCTAGAAAACCTTGTGGGAAAAGGAGAAATTGCTCATTACAAGCAATTTCTCCTTTCCCCACAATGTTTTCTACCATATCAGAAGATTATTTTTTAATCCCATCACATTTTGAAATGTCATCTGCAAACTCTTTCAATTTGGGACAATCAAAAATTTTCTGATGAGGGTAACAAGCCAAAACTTAAATGAATTTAATGCTTGAATAACATGCTTTTGTGATTACTTTCTTTTTATTCTCTTAACATTTGTAAGCATCATCAAAAATGCCTTTTTATCTGGATCTATGAAAAATGTAACCTACTCTGGGAACTCCCCTTCCACTCTGCACACATACTCCTTATAGAACTCCTTGTTCATCAGCTGTTTCTCCCACTTCTGGGATAACTTTGTGGTCTTTGGTAGCACAAGTACACCCGATGTAAGTCTATCTAATCTGTAAAGGGCTAGAAAAAAGGGGACTTTGGGTTAGTCCCAAATTTATAGAGTTTGCAGACGACATTTCAAAATGTGATGAAATTGAAAAAATAATCCTCTGATAGGGCAGAAAACATTGTGGGAAAAGAAGAAATTGCTTGTTAAGAGCAATTTCTCCTTTTCCCACAATGGTTTCCAGAGTCGACTACAACAAGCTCATTATTGTTAGGTAATGGGTTAAACAACAATTCAACAATTGTTAAGATATTATTGCAAGTGTAAGAAACAGGGTCTTGCTTAATGTGTCTGTTTACAGAGAAAGTTATTCATTCAACAATAATACACTAGAAGAATTACGAATTGTAATGAAAGCAGAAAACGCTCATTGCAAATATGATATCTCATTTTGAAAAAAGGCATTTGCCATATTATGAGACATTAATCTATGGATGCAGAGTTCAAAATAAAAGATGTTTTCCCCAATTTCTTTTCTTAACCCTATGATATTGGTACTTATCAGAACTGTCTCACAAAGACAATTCTCATGACTGCTAAAAGGATAAGTTATAATGAACAGTTATTGAAATATTGTAGGCCAAGGGTAAACCCATTCTCTCATATGGAGATTTGTGATTAGTCCAAATTCAAAGCAACAAAAAACTACATAAAAGAAAAACAACATTATTTTGATGATATTTGTAAGAAATCCTTTGTGAAAAGGTGTGTTAGATTAGCATATTTCATAGATAAAGGGTTAAAAGAGCAGTGAAGCTAAATTCATGTCATTACTTCTGAGATTTTTAAGCCCATATTCCACGCCCAATATGAAGGTGACGGTGTTATACCGATATCTGCTACACGGGTGACAGGGAATCGACGGAGGCTTGTTGATCACCACCAGGTCCGGTGTGTTCGCAATAATCTCAATCGATCCACCAATCACGGGATTTTCATGTCTGAAATAGATGGGGGACTCGTTATAACAAAGAGCTTTAAGAGAATAATTGTTGACAAATACAATCTAGATAAAGAGGCATAACCTTGTATTTTCCACTCAGAATTACAAAAAGGTATTTGTTTAACCCAATTGTGTAGGGAACTCATTTAAAACCATGTTGATGAGATAATTCTAAACATTATCAACCATATAGACAACAATAAGAAACCATTTAGACCACAAAGTAAGTTAACCTTGGTGCTTTTTCTCTTTTTGTGTATTGATTTATTTAAAAAATCTTCTGCAGTAGATGCCTTTTAACAAAAACACTAGAAGTAAGGGCATAACCATTTAAAATTGTCACACAAATTCAGATAAAAAAAAATGTGCTTTACTCTTGGAACTTTTGGCATGTTATTTTTGTTTTAGAACTCAACAATTACAGGATTTTTCAACTGGTCCCTATCAAAACATTTCAAAATAAGAAAACCAATTGCTTCTTTTGTAATATTGATTTCCACAAATAGAAATAATCTTTAATACTCAAATCCTATCACCTTTTGCTTTTGACATGTCACTCACCATATGAGAAAATTGGTGAACCATAAGTCCAGAAAAGTGTTCCCCTCGCCAGTTAATCCTTTCAGAAACATTAAATGTTTGGCTGTGCCAAATTGAAAGAGTTTGCAGAAGACATTTCAAAATGTGATGAAATTTGAAAGTAATCTCCTGACAGAGAAGAAAAAGCAATTTCTCCTTTTCCCACAGTGTTTTCCAGAGTTGTCTGCAGCAAACTGGTCAGATGTCGATATTGTTTGGTAAGAGGTAAAGCATGGTTTGGCCAAAAGGCATGAATTTCAAGACTAGCACTCCCCTAGTACCTTGATTGATCCCACTTAGAATTTGTCCATGGAGCTTTAAATTAGTTCCACAGAAAGTCTTTTTGCTTCTGACAATATTTTATACATTTTGTTTGGTCTAAAAGCGTTATTTTTGTCTTTGGAACTCTTATTTTCCACATGGAAACAAGTCTCCGCTTCATGTCTACTTCCATTTCATGAGCATTTGAATCACCCTTCTTGACTTGAACCCACCTAGAGAGAGGCCATGTGATTTCATATTCAGTGCTCAAACCATGTAGGCCCATTCCACTGGGCTCACAGACAATATTACCTATGGACTATGTGCTCAATAAAGTGACCATCCTTCAGCTTAAAGTCTGGGGGCACCTTCTTTCCATTGATGCGGATCAGCCCTCTCTCCATCTCATCCTTCTGTAACAATAAACATAACAAACTTCTCACAGTAATCTCCCCTTGCTATGCTGCATCCATCACTGACAACACAAGATATAGAAGTTAATTTTGGTAAAAAACCAAATACATTTTAGCCTGTAAATAATTCAACATAAGTTTATCCACACCATCATAATGTGTGCTAAATGACCCTAGATGTCGATGTGCCTTAAAATACCTTTCATTCATTCAGAAATTTTGTAATGATTCCTTCATGTCTTGATTTCAGACCAGATAAATTGAAAAATCTTTCGTTTTCTTTACAAAAAAAGACAAATGGGTAAATTTTGGGGTGTCACAGCCATCTTTAAATGCCATTTTTGTTTCTAAGCAGATGGTGATGTGATGTTTGTGGTGGCAGTGATCAATATCCTGAACGGAGATCACTGTGATGGGTTAAACATCACATTTATAACGCAATTATTCATGTCGTCAGGACCAATGAAATTTTTCATATCATGAATGGTTTTGAAAGATGTAAAAATGAAAGACCAAACAATTAAGATTCATCAGTGACTTAGTAAAAACTTATACAATTCTAATACCTTACCAGCACTTAACCCTTAAAATGCTGGGTAATTTTCTAAAAGTAGAATTTTGTGTTGTCTGCTTTCCAAAACCTTAAATATGTGCTTAATCTTTATGAGGAAGGAAACTCAGAGAAGCAAACAGGTTAGATTACAAGCCAGCCGCCAATTTGGCCTAGATCCAACCTGTTGGCATAAGCTTGAAGTAATTTCCAGCACAATAAGGGTTAATATTCTCTTTCGAGCTGAATAAATGATGTTTTATGAAACTGTCAGAAATAGCAAGAAAATTCACATTTCGAGTGTGATTTTCAGAGGTACGAGTAGAGCTACAACCTGGGATCCCTTAGTTCCAAGACACAGACCGACTATTGTTAAGGAATGCTCAAGTCTGAAAAACATTACTTGAAGACGGAATTTAGACATCTTCAATATGAACAAAGAAGGATAATTCAAAATCTCAAAGCCTGAAGTTAGGAAAAAGGCCTGAAAATTAGCAGGCCTGAAGACAGCAACCTTAACCACTGAGCCACACAGGACCCTGCCATACACCTCAAATGTTACTCACCAAAAACTCCTCACTTTTACCATTCAATTCATTCATGTAAACATCAACTACCGTCCGTCCAAGCCATCGCCCCTTTACATAGGAATTAAAGTTGAAGTGGTAAGGATATACCTTTCTTAGGCCTACAATATAAACATACTCACTCTAAACCTGTCACTACATACTTTCTAAATTGGCGTAACTGCTGATTAGGACTTTAAAAAAAAAGTAATAAAATGGGGTTAAATTTCACCAAGATAAACATTTTAACCTTCAATAATAATTGTTTCTATGAATTGTTTCTGTGGAGTACTATAGAGAAAAGGTATGTCTTTTAATGAGCAATTTCTCCTTTTCCCACAATGTTTTCTGCCCAATCAGAAGACTACATTTCAATTTCATTACATTTTCAAATGTTGCCTGCAAACTCTTTCAATTTGAGACAGTCGAAATTTTGGCGTTTGGTAAGGGGCAAAAACACAAAAACTTGCCATTTTCAAAATAGTATTCAGTCTCATTCATCTCCGCACTTTGTTTCAAAGCTTTGTCAACTTTATGTTTCCTCATGTAATGCTGATGTGCATTCTTCTGCAAGAAAACAAAAAATAATTGTTAGGCTCATGGGTAGCATCTAAAACAGCCCTTTACGGAAAAAATTGCATAAGTTAAAAGTGATATGTATGGATATAATCTTAAACAAAATTACAATTAAGTTCCATCATTGGTTGTGCCTTGGGAAGACAATTCAAATAACTTGTCACTTTGCAATACTGCTTTAATCAATATTGAAATAAGAGGGAATGTTGTTTTGAACTAATGAAAATTTTTAGTATAGGATGTATAGTAAAATGCTACCAAGGTATTCATATACATTGAAGTGAACTTTTTCAACATAAAGGTCATAAGGTGTAACTTTAGGACTTTCCGTTGCCAAACCTTGTGTTATTGGTAGAATCATTTGTATACAGTGTTGTCATCAATTTTGGGAGTAAGAGGCCAACTTTTGATTTGAGGAGGCCAATGAAGCAAACACCCAACAAAAATTAGGTGTTATAAGTACAACTTTATATGACCACATATCATTTTTTTTCTTAATTTGAGCCGACCAAAAAGTCACTTGAAGGGGTCATATTGGCCAGCAGCCGGCTCTTGATGACAACCCTGAGTATACAAATTAACCTTCTCAACAGGATGATATTAATAACACTAAGTACATGCAAATTCAGCATAAGATTAAGGGATAAATCTGAAGTGTCCGGTTAAAAATTTGGTATTTGTATTAAAATGTAAATATCTCTAGGTAATTCTTTCATCTTCGACTAAGACGCTCATTGACACAAGGAAACAATTTGCAGTGATAATTAACCTTTATTGTTAATTACTGTGACATTTAATAGGTTGGATAAATTACAAATTGGTTTTCAACAACTTTGGTAACATTAAGAATATTCAACCTGTGTTTGTCAAACTTTTAGCTCAGACTGATAATTGTGGGGTGTAAGTCTTTTTTGTCAATTATTCTTTACTAAACAGAGCATATTTTGTTCGCTGGTGATGCTAAGAATAAAGCACTGTACATTTATTGAAGGAAGAAACTGCTATAAGTTTTCAATATAGTAACTCTTTGCTGGTACCACATCAATGCTTCTACAGCATTTTCAAAAACCAGTTTCACTAGCATAATACTTGCCCTTTTTTTACTGTTTGCAACTTGAAATATCACAATTGATAGCATCAATCTCAGGCCTCAGAAAAAAAAAAGATTTAAATGCATATATTCAGCGTTTTTAAATTGTTTAACTGCTATTGATGCCATCATTTGTATGGTATATAAGTTTATTTTACATATCTTGTGTTATCAATTGACTTTGAAGGGCCATTTTCTGCTTTAAAACCAAATATCTGATTTTAATTTTTTCCATCAGAAAATAAAAGTTACGCCAAATCATTTTCACTAAGTGTGACTATGACATCGACGCCCAGGTGGATGTTTATTATCTATTTTCTGATGGGGCAATCCAACGTCGAAATTTCAAACAATCCTAATAATGTTGGACTTTTTTTTTAAATAATGTTGGACTTTTTCTTATTCAAACTTTCGGATTTAAAGCAAAAATGGCCATTCAAAGTCAAATGATATGACAAGATATGTTAAATAACAATGGCATCAATTGCCGTTAAACAATTAAAAAAACGCTTATTACGTTTTCCCGATCCAGTACGCATGCATAGAAAAGAATTAGCTGGAGCAAAAAATCGTCAACTAATATTAATTAAACTGTTCTTACAAAATTAATATGCGGAAGTTTTTATAAAATTAATATGCAGAATACAGACATGTAAAGTGCATGGATTGATTAAAAAAAGAATTAATTCACAACTGTGAGTAAAATAATCTGATAATTTTCAATAACAATGGCAATATGGGTCTTCAAATGATGGGACAAAATTTTTGTCGCATTTGTCCTCGATTAAATGAATCGTTCGGAAGTTTGACTTAACGGGAGATATTGCCCAATACAAAACTTTCACAATATTTTCCGATCACCTCAAATAAGTTTGACTAAGTCAAGCTAAAATGGAAATGTGGGACCTAGACATCCAACTGAGCCGTTTTTTACCAATTAAGGTTATAAAATGGAACAAGCCGTAATGGCAGGAGGAGTACTTCAATCCCGGAGGAATAATTAAATAAAACCATGAGTCTAATTAATTCTTGTGGAATTCCTGCTGGACTTTTGCGTTTGTTGAACTGCTCAGAAGAGGAGGTTGCTGACCCGATATCATGGAATCTGCAGAAGTCGAGAGATGGAAGCTTTTCTTTGAAATTTTGGACAACCAATTTTGACACCAAAAAGGGAGACCATTCACACACAAAAGACAATCAACAAGGGGCTAAGATCAAGTGACAGAGGGCTACAACGCCAAGGAGTAAAGGTTGTAAATCGCCTCATAAAGGCGTAAATCTCCTCTGGACTGTGATACACTCTCTGTCACCTCTCCACAGACTGTGGCAAAACTGTTACACAGAAGGAGAAAAAGAAATTGAAACCCCCTTCAAAACGTAGACGGGACTGTCGGCGTTAGGCTACGTGGAGACTGCAGAAAAAGGCTTCACCTGGCAAGCACCAAGCAGCAGCAATGATACATGCTGAGAAAGACTATGAACGTTCCTCTACCTGGAAGCCACATATTGCCGGTAGTCTGAACCCGTGGTAACAGCTGTAGACCCACACACTGCCATCCCTGCCTCTCCAGAACAAGTCAGTACTAGGCCAGTGCCCTCAAAGGTTCTGGACAACAAGCAACCTGGAAGTGTTTGCAAGGACCCAGGTACCACAGCTGAGGATTTGCCAGGCAAACAGTTGCACCAGGACCCTACCCCTACATAGACCACCATAGACCAATCTACAACAAGCATTCTGGATTCTGAGACCAATGAGTCTACTTTCAAGTTCTCAGAAAGCTGTGGCTATTGTGGATTATATAAGTGTAATGCTAAACTTAGGTCTTGCTCTGCTTGTTAAGCAGTTAAGTACTGCAGTGTGACATGCCAAAAAAGTGACTGGCATGCAAACTTGATTGTGCACTTCTGAAAATACACGGGCCAATGTGACAACTTACAATCAATGCAGAGTTTTTAGCATTTTGATATTTGTTTTAAATTGTCACTTTTTATTTTTATGTCCAATGCGGGTCCCCGTTTATATAGTGTCTATGTACTTTTAAAGTTATCCGTGACAGTCTTTGTTAACTTGTCCAAAGATGAGTGCTTCACACAGCCTACAGAATATTTAGTGTTTTTTGTAACATCATATGTGACTTTTATGGTTTAATTGATTATATTTGTGTGCGCTAGACTTTACCAAGTTTATCTTGGGTTCTCAGAAAAGTCATCGGAGGAATTTTACGACACAACAACAACAATGGCTGGTTGTTAACACTCACTCTTTTGCATTAACGAGACAAGGGTCAAACAGCAATCTGAATAGATGCAACGCTGTGGCAAAAACTAACACCACAGTTAAGTTGGCTTCTTCTTCTTATAGTTTTTGACACTCCTTCAACTCTGCAGATAATGTGCCAGCGCCAAACGGAAAAAATAGAACAGGAACAAGTGAAACATATGAAACAAGCAAACAAATGGTTTAAAAAAAATTAGAGTAAGGGGATTAGGACAGACACAGGGATAAGTCGTTTGAAAGAGTCCACTGTGTCAGCTGTTTGGAGTGTGGTGGGTAGATCGTATCTATGTGGTGGATGGCTAAATCCTAATGATTTCAAGTATCCTATCCTATCCTACTTACTTTCCTTTGAGCACGGCGTGATAAATCACCAGCACAGTGGGTTGCGTGTGAAACGTTAGATGCCATCGCTAAATATGTCGACAGAAAACAGAGGTTTTGCAAGCTCAAATATTTAACAGATTTCAATAACATGTTCTATGGGCGCAGACATGTTTATTTGGGCTTGTTTGTTTGGACGCTTGACGCTGCATTTGAATATTCTTCCATGCAATAGATCAGAGACATAGATATGTCTCTGAATAGATCTAGTTTTTCTAAAATATGTTTCCCTCTAGTCCAGATAACTGGTCTCGAAGGCTATTGCTATTTTGACTGACGCCGCACGATAAATGCCCAAATGATGAAAAAAGCTTCGTTCACGGATCATTATTGAGACTATGTTTCCTTCCATATGTTGTGAAAAAATATTATGCCATTGATATACTCATTGAACAATGTTTTCATTAGCCGGGATGTTCTTTTTCTTATATATTTCTTGAAGATATCTATATATGCGTGACTGACAAAACCGGGAATATTACGAAAAGTCAAACCCGGCCCTAAACTAAGAAAGTCGGATCCGTGTTAATTTCAGAGGGGGACCAATCGGCGACCAGAAACAAAAATCGGCACCAATCAGAAACTATGTAACTTATCAGATAACAAAGTAAATCGAATCAAAATCTGAGACGACCATTTCTTCTTCATCTTGTAGTTTTTGATACTCCTACAACTTTGAAGATAAAGTACCAGCGCCAAAAAAAGTGAAACATAAGAAACAAGCAAACAAATGCTTAAAACCATTTACAGCTTAGTAAAATTTTCTTTCTTTCCAATATTTCTGCCAGATAAAGATTAAATTCCAAGGGTGCTAATTGAATGCAACTACTGTCGATTAACAATATTAACATGTTCTTTTACCAAAGCTTTCAATAATAATTTTCCAAAGACAAAGTCTTTTCTTTTTTTCAATCAATTACAGAAATGTCACACGCCAACGTTCACGTCAACATTAATTATACTGCGTCTGTACTCATGTTTCAAACAACCATTTAAAATAAATTGTCTATGTGTTAAAAGGTCTGATATTAGTTTGAATATTTGGACAAGTAGGGAACTTAAATCATATGCGATGGACATGCTGTATACTACACAGTAAGTACTTTCCATGAATTGCCGCACTCAACAGCGTCAGAAATACAAAAATCAACATTCTATGACGTTACACGCCTGAGTACCAGAATGTGTCGCTACTTCTATACTTGGAGTTTTTTGAGAAAAATACACAGACTGGGTAATGCCATATGCTATAATCAAGAAAAAGTACCCAGAATTTACCATTTTGTGAATATGGAGGTAATCGATAGTCTAGATTATCATATTGATTAAGTTAATGACTAATCCATCAGAAAAGATCAATTAGTTAGTGTATTAACCCTTTACCAAATTTGAGACTGTTCCAAATTCATAAAATTTGCAGACATTTCAAAATGTGATGCAATTGGAAAATAATCTTCTGAGGGGGCAGAAAACATTGTAAAAAAAGGGAAAAATACTTGTAATGAGCAATTTCTCAAGTAGATTTGGATCTTCCAGGAAAGTTGAGAAACTTGTAATTGTCTATTTTCACACAAAATTGATGCTCTCTACAACGACGCCTACTTGCAATGGTGTTGATATACTCATATTCTCATCACTCTTTTACTAATAAACGGACATGCATAATAGACATACCACTCCAAAATAAGGATTTGACTCATACTTGTCAAAGGATGTAAATGACAAATATTATTAATGTTTTGCCTGTTTTTTCCTGAGTTTGGTAACAAGGGTTCATTCCAAACAATGCTGAAAATTAACTCAAATAAAGCATATCAAGTATTCTCTTCAACAATAGTATCATATAGTCTGTATTATTTTTCTCCCTTAGAATGTGTGATATGTTCCTCTCTTGACTGAATACTGCTTTATCATTCATATTGAATGTGAGGGTAGTCACAGATAGCTTTTTTACTTGGCAGCTGGCCTGGATCTAACCCGTTTACATAAGCATGGAGTTGGTCCCAGCACCTTTAATGGTTAAATTAGGACTAACAACCATGCAATGGTTGGACAATTTATTACTTTATCACAGACACATACAATATAATCATGGTATTACATGGTAAAGGGTTAAAATTCAAATTCTTAATGTGGGAGAATCAGAACAGGAAAAACCATAAAAAGTTATTGGGGCATATAAAGTCAGAATGATCCAGACGTAGACATGTTATTCTATGTGTAACACAGTAACAGCTTCGATCATCTGAGTTAGGGGCGTACTGTGTCATTAAATTTTAAGGGTCTTAAATAAGGACCAACAACCATACAATGATTGGACATTTTATTACTATATCACGGACATGTACGATATAACCACATAGGCGTAGGAGCCGGGGGGGGGGGGGGGGGGGGGGGGGCCTAATATCCAGACTGGGGCCAGAGTATACGTTGGCCCCCCCCAATATTCACAATGGAAGATGAAGATTTGTGGAAAGAAAAAATGAAAGAAATGGAGTTTAACAGCAAAGTTAATATAAAAGTGTATTTTGTGCTTTATTTAATACCAATTCGCCTTTTGTTACGAACAATAACCAAAACATTTTGACGTCATCATCGCAAATGGCAATCTGAATACATCGGGTTTCTCCAATGAAATCTCAGCTCACGGAAAGTAGTTTCGACTAACAAAAACACAATCGGAACTAATCGTTTTCTATTGGATAAACCCGATGTGTTCAGATTGACGAAAACAGTGATGCAAAACGTACTCTAAGCAGTCAGACTTTATATTGTATTTAAATATAAAGTTATTTTTGATCGGAATTGTAGATGAAGTCGTGGCTGTGACAGCATGGTGGCTGTCACTTTTAGTTAATGTCAGTACAATATGCTTTCTGCGTGAGATCGAGTCTTGGCCTACCCTATTTTCTTTTTCTTTTGGTTATTTTGTCTTTACTAAGATACACATTATCATATACGCTTTCTTTTAATTCATTCAATGATATTGAATTTGTAGACGCATGATTAGTCATGAGAAAGTTTAGGAACATTTATTCTTAGACCGATCCTAATCTGAAGTTGGCCCCCCCAATGTTGAAAATGCTCCTACGCCTATGAACCATTGAAGACAATTAAGCACTTTCCTTCCTATTAATAGCATTGAAGCCTTTGTTAGAAAATATTATTTAAAAAAAATTGGGACAAAAGAAGAATTTGCTCATAATAAGCAAAATCTTCTTATGTTACAATTCTGAAGGTAAAGGGCTAAAAACAAACTGTGTGGAGATTATATGAAACATAATCATCTACAATGCTCCTGTACATGATTATCCTAGTCTTTAATAAGGACTTGTGCTTCATATAAAACTTAAAAATAATCTTGCAAAAACGAAATTGCTACATTTGTAAATTGCCATTTTGTTGCAAACCAATACCTTCATACATTCTAATTTTAGCACATATGCAGCAAGAGATACAAGAATCAACTCTTAGTTAATAAACTGTCTGTGTAATTTTGGTTTCTCACCAGTATCACACAGTAAATATCATAGTTCATATTCTTCAATTGTTTTCCTATAGCAATTCATATTAACCCTTATAGTGCTGGAACCGATTTCATGCTTATGCAAACAGATTAGATCCAGGCCACCTGCCAAGTAAATTGACGGCTGCCTGTGATCTAACCTGTTTGCAACTCTGGGTATCTTTCCTTATCAAAATTAAGTAGATATTTAAGTTTTGGAAAGCAGACGACACAAAAATCTATTTATAAAAGTTTACCCAGCACTATAAGGGCTAAGACCAGTTGCAAACTCAAAAATGACAAAAAGGGTTTCAGGAGATGTGAGAGTGGCAATCAAAATCAAGAAAGGACAATAAAGACACAATAACTAATTTTACAAACCAAACAAAGTAACCATCAAAACTCATTGAGAAATATATGATATACCTAATTCTGTTGAGAAATAATTACTTTTACTATCAAATTTGGATGTTGTGAGAATCCATGAAGCTATTAGGAATTTTAAGAGATCACTGTAAGACTATAGTGCTTCCAAAACGTGTAGCAACACTTACTCTAGTATTGCACTTAATCCTCAATTTACCTTTGAAGAGTCTTAACCGTTACGATTCTTTTCATGATTCTGTAACTATTAAACTAGAAAAATAAATGCTTTGTAAAAATGATGGAGAAAAAGCCTCTTAATTCCAATGAGACTACTACAGATACAAAATGGGTCAGACATCCTTTATCAGATGATAATCCTCCATTTCACTTATTTATATTGGTGTTACCTCAATTCAACATTAGAGACAATCTTGTTATACAGCAACATTCTAAAACAATGCATGAAAGGTTACTTAGTCTGAAGCTAGCTAAATACAGAATGCAAGTCACCCAAAAAGCCTACTAGAACTTTCTGAATGACAGGCGTCCATATTCAGATGTTAGTTGTTTAATTGACCACAATGCAGTTTTTATAGTGCCTTTTCACAGAAGAGAAAATTTAAGTCAAAATAAAATGTCGTTGAAACAATAGAGTTTCTGTATTGTTGTTTGATATGCAATTAAAAGTAGCTATTGAAGGCATAATTTATTCATGAAGCGTCATTTTATCTTAACAGTACAGCTGCTGTTGTGCAGATTTTAACTCTTTACCAAACACAGAATTTTACACTGTCTCAAGTTGAAAGAGCTTGCAGACCAGATCAAAATGTGATGAAATTGGAAATTAATCTTCTGATAGGGCAGGAAAAGTTGTGGAAAAAGAGATATTGCATGTTACAAGCAATTTCTCCTTTTCCCACAATGTTTTCCATAGTCGTCTGCAACAAAGTGGTCAAATGTCGTTATTGTTTGGTAATGGGTTAACTCCCAAATTTTTTCACATCTATGAACAAATTTTCTCACATATATTAGGCCACGGAGATAATTTTGTACGAAATAATAAAAATAATTTACCTATCTGCTACAGACAACTTGAAAGGAATGCATGACAAAGATAAATTGATCAAATGAGTAATTCAACATTTTCCTTGTTTGTTTTTTTTAATCTACCAGACCATTTTCTTTTTAGACTTTGACAATTTCAATATCATCTATAAGCTTTTTCAAAAGTAACAGGTGAAGATTTGTATCAGTAAACATCACATTGACTTACTCTGAGGTACCTGCAGCAAAACCATTGTGGTAAGCAATTTCTCTTTTTTGTGGCCAAGAATTTCTCCAAAACATCATATAGAATATGCAGATTGTTCAACTTAAGAAATAAAAGTTGCATAAGTCCATATGGGGAATGTATAATTCCCATATAAGACCCCATCACAAAAATACAACATTAATTCACCTAAGGACGACATCATGTGATCATTTCTCAATAAGTCCAGCTTATCCACTGTGTAATACTGTTGTGTCCACTCAAACCTATTTCATAAGCAGGCTGAAAGTATAAATGGTGGCATAAGGCCATATACATGTACAACTTGGGATAAAGTGTACCACTGACCAAAAAAAATTGAATTTAAGTTTTAAACTGTCTCAACAGTATCTCAACTACATTGTGCATATTGCAACAGTCCGCACAGCTATCCTTGTACTTCATCACTAAGACTACACAACATTATTTTCTAGCTGTTAATGGAATTCTCACATATATATATCAAATTAGTGGAGAGAGATAAATTTATCATGTCACATTTACTTCAGTAAATGTCTGAAAAGCGATATTGACTGAGCAAGTCCTTAACAAACCTCTTATGAAAATCCATTCATATATCTTTGATTGTGACTAAATGAGGATCATTGGAGTAACAGATGAAGCAGAAATATCAATATTGTAAACAACATTCATGTGGACAAGTGGATATCTAGACTTGTACAGTGACTGATGTCTGTTTCATTGCATTATAAATATATGTGTTGTTGATGGGTACAAATTGTCGAGTTATCACTTTAATGGCCTCCTGGGCAGCTGTACCTCCGATGAACGCAGCTACTGTGTGTAATTCTGCAGCACCATAACGACACCTGGATTTAAAAAAAAAGATAATTCAAACAATGTATAAGCCTATTAGCAACAGACGACTTTTGAAGACAATGTAAAAAATAATATTCATTCCTTGTCTGAGTCATTTCAATATTTAATAATCAAATTTATAACTTTATCTTTCAGGGTTTATTTTCATGCCATTTGATCATTTGAAAAAAGTCAATCCTTGTCTTCATATATACTCACAACTTCAGAACAAACTTTAAGGAGCCAATGGGGGTGTCCTGTAGTGGGAGTGTCCTTTGGCAAGACACATCCAAGGTGAAAATTATTGTATAACAGAAACTGAGTGCCGTTAGGCAAGTACATTACTGGTGAAAACTGTTATATAACAGAAACACTGTTTGCACAGTCTTCAAGCCCATACAAATATAGAATTCAATAGTTCCTCACATGCAATCTTTCTTTATGTCACATTGGTTTCTACCCATTAACATAGAGATGGTGTTCCTATTTGAATTGAGATGATACCTGTTGCTATCAATTTACTCAACAGTCATAATATCTCAAATGAGTTATAAGCTGGCTAAACTCAACTAGTCTCAGGATGTTTGACACATTGTTTGCTTGTCATGTTCAACTTTTTCTGTGGCGGTTGAGAAAGGATAAGTCATATCTGAAAATCATACAAATATCAATGCTCTTTGTCAAAGGAGTAAAGCACATGTTTTTATTCATTAAAACATTTCAATAAGTATCCATTTGACAAAAATGGCCTAAGTAAGCATGAACATCTTATTTTGTTGTAATATTTTCTGGAAGTCAAATGACAGACATATCAATAACAGGGGTCTATAGTTATATAATTTATATTACCTTACATAGTGATGACCCAAGGATAACTATATATTAGAACCCTTGTGATATCAAAAAATACAAAAACATATCTAGTCTACTTACATTTCATGTACAAAGTCATCTTTGATTACAGATGAGAGTCCCCAGTCATGAACCATCTTGCTAAGGCAGGTCTGAAATAATAGCAAGAATTTGATAACATGTTTATCCCTATTCTTCATTATGTACTTGGACTTGATTACTTAACACTATGATTGCTTGGTAATATTCTTTTTAAAAAAAGTTATGAGTCATCTGCTTTCCAAAACCTTAAATGTCTGCTTAATTTTGAGGAAGGTCAATCAGAGAGTAGCAAACAGGTAAAATCACAGGCCAATTGCCAATTTACTTGGCGGCTTGCCTGGATCTAACCCGTTTGCATAAGCATGAAGTTGGCTCCAGCACTGTAAGGGCTAGGAACATTTATAAACGGTAAACCAATGTCACAAAAAAGGATTAATTGCACCTTATGACCAATCTTTCCTCGTGTTGCAATGGGTTACACCCATTATCATTTAGACTTCTGTTCTTGCTGTTTTTTGTTGTCTGATGTTGCTTTCAATTAGGATCAGTCACAAATTACCATGTGAGGGAATACCAGTATTTCACAATACATATCTATCAGACAACCCACTTAAATAAAGACTTTGCATAATATACCCATTTGGCATGAAAAAGATCCACGTATAACAATTCACATTACAAACTAGATTCTCCATTGCCCCTGCAAGCAATACATTCTTTTTGATGAGGATGATGTAAATATTTATCTGTTATCTTCGACGAGTATCATATCTTGTTATGACTTTCGTTTGTAAGGTTATTGGCTGCAATCGAAATTAAGCGGTGAACAAAACGAGTGAGTAACTTGCTTGTAGGCTAAAATTTTGCAAATTTAAAGCGAAAGTCAGCAACAATACAGTATTCATAGAAAAGATGAAAAAATCAGGAAGAAAGACATCACCCATTTCCCCACATAGGGTTTAGCTTCTAGTCCAAATTGAAAGAAACAGCAGAAAACAAAAAATAGCATTAAAAATATGTGTTTATTTTATTCACAGGGAGAGACAATTTTGACAAAACAATAATTTGTTCACTTGGAACAATTTACATGGACGTTTCTACAGAGCTTTTAACCAATTACCAAACAATAACGACATTGGACTAGTTTGTTGCTGATGATTGTGGAAAAACATTGTGGGAAAATGGAAAATTGCCTGTAAAGAGCAACTTCTCCTTTTCCAACGATATTTCTGCTCTATCAGAAGATTATTTTTCAATCACTTTTTGAAATGGCGTCTTTAGACTGTTTCAGTTTGAGACAGACGAAAATGTGTGCTTGGTAAAGGGTTAAGTGAGGTATAATGGACTAAAGACTTAAAAGATAAATGCACCCATTCAAATAATCCAGGAAGGGTAATTCAAAGCAGCGACAAATGACTTATGAGTTTGTTAGATTATACTTGGCTCCTATGTCAGTAGGTCAAAATGTATCTTACCTTTAATTTGACAACATCTGCCTCCACCTGATCAGTGTACCAGCCGGGGTATGTATTATATTTATCGTAAAATCTGTCAATCGCTCGAAGAAGGGTGTAATAAACAACGTCATCTGGATCTTCCTCATCTAAATGGTGAACTGAAAACACATTTGAGATAACCTTAAGTGTGTGCAAAAAAGTATTTTAGCCAATTATAAATTAAGATCTCAATACAAGAGTATAGTAAGTGCTTCATGCTTGTGAAGTACTAACTATAGTCTTGCAATGAATTCTTGACAAGTACATTTTATAACAATTCATATAGGCAGTGTTCTAAGAGTAAAATGTCTATCCCAGAATTTGATGGTTGTGAGTGTGAGTTGTTTTTAATGCAAGGCAAATCCTGTTTCCTTTCGTTAATCCAAATTTAATTTGAGTATCTTTTTGTTTTCAGAAAGCAGAATGAGAAACAACTAAGATAATCAATGTTAAATAGGCAGTGGACAAGAATACAATCAAATCATGCTTTTTACTCTAATGAACAAGAAATTATCAGAATGCAGTTCTGAAAGATTTTATTACAAGATCTTGTGTTAAACAAACTCCACCCTAATAGTCCTGGAAACGAGTTCATGCTTGTGCAAACAGGCTAGATCACAGGCCAGACGCCAAGTAATTGGCGGCTGGTCTATGATCCAACCTGTTTGCTACTCTGAATATATTTTCTCATCCAAATTAAGCAGGTATTTAAGCTTTCCATTTAAGGTTTTGGAAGGCAGATGTCACATTTTTTTTTTTTAAAAAAAACTACCCATCATTGTAAGGGTTAATCACTTACCTAACTCCTTGAGTTTCTCTGAGGTATTACTATATTCTTCATCAAGACTTCTACATCGTATAAGTCTGAGAAAAGCTGCATTCTTGCCTACAAAATGATAAAAAAGAAAGTAATGAATGTAATAACAAAATTCATGTAGGGACAATTTATATTATTGACAAATATTTTACAATATTAGAAAATAGGGAGCAATTCTAGCAACTATTGTGAGTAAAATTTATTAATAAAAATGGACAATGAAATTAATTGTGCAATATCAATAAATATTGTTGGTATATCACTTGATTGATAACTACCAGAATTTCTGAAATATTCTTTGACAGTATATATACATGTTTATGTTTTGACCATTTGAAATATTTTCTTTAATGCTGATTGAATCAGGTCATACTATATTTCCTACTTTCAGGAGCAAAGAATAATACATACTAGCTGCTCTCAAGAGTCAAATATCCCTTGAAAAGTGTTTGTCTGTGTTATTATTTTCACAAATATTACGTATGCACATGCCTATTTGTATATATCAACATTATGTGTAAAGACTAAGTGCTATGAAAACACCTAAAATAAAAGTCTCACCTTTCCTTAAAAACAACCCACTGATTTAGAATTGCATGAATTGCAAAAACTCACCATTGGGAATTACACATGATTGCAACTTCCTGACTTACTTGTACAAAACAATATAGAGGTTAGATTGTTTATGATTTGTTACAGTTTGTCTACCATGGAGGCAACAAGAATATACATAAACTTACAGAAAGATTTGATATCTTGCTCGGTAATAACATCTCCCTGAAATATACACAATTTGTCATTACTTTTCTGGGCTAGTCACAATACGGTAACAAAAGTCTTATCCCTTTCCCAAACAATAACAACATTTGACCACTTTGTTGCAGATGACTTAAGAAATCATTGTGGGAAAAGGTGATATTTTGGCTGTCCAAAATTGAAAGAGTTTGCAGACGGCATTACAAAATGTTAAGAAATTGAAAAATAATCTGCTGATGGTCAGAAAACATTGTGGGAAAAGGAGAAATTGGTCATTAAGAGCAATTTTCCCGTTTCCCACAGTGTATTCCAGAGTGGTCTGCAAAAAAGTGGTCAAATGTTGTTAATGTTTTGTAATGGGTTAAAAGATCTCAGCAAGTGTAATCCATTTCATCATCTGCAGCAACAAAACAAAAGAAGAAATTGCTGATACTGAACAGTTCATCAATTTTCATTAAGCGATTCTGTTCAAAATTACCACAAACAGGTTTTTGTTTAGCCTTTGCATTTGTAATCTGATGCTTGTATTCAATTTAAATGAGTATCAAAAGTTCATATGAAGAAATGGAGGTAACCAACATATGAAAAGGAATTTGAGGTTTGTTCTCTCAGCCTCTATTTGATCCGTCATAAAAGTACATATGGGATATTGTGTTATACTTAAATCAAAAGGTTGTAAAAAAATGGTAAAAATGATTAGAAAAAAGTTTTGAGACAAAACAAAACAAAGCCTGAGTTACATAGGTCTGCTGCAGACACCTTCATAATCATTGTGGGAAAAGGATAATTGTGCATATGAGCAATAATTAACTTTCACACTATATATGTAATTTCTATCCTACCAAAGGAGTATCTTATGAAACCAAATTAATTTAATTTGTCGTCAGTTAATTCTTTCAAGTCATTCTGATAAAAGATAAAATGTCATTTGGTAAAAAAGAAGTTTCAGTGTGAAAAGATTCATTCCATAACTTGTATAAGCTTGACAGCAACAATTGCAACTGAAAACATAAAAAATAAAAGCTAAATAAATCTTCTCATCCATACTACTGCAATACTGTAGAAACAAGTTTTTACTCTAGTTTTGTACAAATGAATATCATTTTCATACTAAATTGTTATACACATGATAGGCTTGTCAACCATTGAGATAAATTATGCACTACAAGACACAAGAAGTTATAGCTTCATTTGTCAAAGAAATTACTGCATAACATGGTACAGATGAACCAAATCAAATACTAATCCATTCTAACCCATTTCTTCTTTACAAACCGCTTAGCTTGCATTAACTTTAAAAAATTGTAAAGAAAGGAAAAACTCACAATCCTGCATGTAGACTTAAAAGAGGTACACAAAATCATAGATAGACCTCTTATTCAACTTGCCCGAACAAAAATCTCTATAAATGTTTGGATTACATACCCATTAAATGCAAATATTGTCTAGCTGAAAAATGTGTACAGGATGTTAAAATAATCTGAAACTTGTTAAAATCTGAAATCTCTACCCCCTACAGACAAATTTTTTCTTGAAGCAGAAGACTTAAGAAAAGCTTTGTAAACATGTGAAATTTTCAGTTTTGCTGTTGTGATATGTGAATAAATTGAAATTACAGTGAGGCAAAAAGGAGAAATTTCTTGTGACAAGCACTTTCTCCTTTTGCCACAATGCTTTTTGAAAGTCATCTGCTTTGAGAAGCAAACATGAGGTTTAAGTGGTAATGTGTTAAAACTTACCTTTTTTCATACCAGTAAATACTTATTTTCACACAATCATATGCAGCATTATACTTTAAAACTGATAGTGACATTAAGAAATCAAAACGATTAATTATTCTCTTCTTATTTCTTCTTTTTACTTTTCAATTCAATTAAAACAGTATATTTCATATTATCTGTGGTACAATACAATTCAATTAATGCTCCATTAATAGAACATACAAGAGGTCGTAAACATATGACATTGGATTATAACACCAATTCGGTCCATATGAAGAATAGGCATTGGAAGCAAAATGTGCATACAGCTAATTAACATGTATTTTTATCCCAAACTGTGACACTGCTGTTTAGATCTACCACAAGTAACCTTTATATATTAAAATAAATTGATTTTTCCTGAATCAATTATGCTTTGATTAGCTACTTTTAATTGTATATAAACAACAATACAAAATTTGTATTGTTTCAACCACATTTTATTTTGACTTTCAAAATTACTTTTCTGAGACCAAGCACCTTGATCACAAAGATCATTTTGTAAAATATCCCTTTAGCATTTTAGTACCAGGAGGGTCCCTCTGTTAATCAGAATCTATTCTTTACCATCTGCAGACGACAATTTTTTATTTGAAGCAGACGAATTTAGAAAAGCTGTGTAAATATGTGAAAAACCTTTCGGTTCTGCTTTCGCTGTTGTGATATGTAAATAAATTGACAAAGAATTGTGGCAAAAGGAGAAATTGATTGTAACAAGCAATTTCTAAATTTTGCCAAACTGCTTTTTGAAAATTATCTGCTGCAGAAAACAAAAATGTGGCGTTAGGAAGTAATGTGATAATGCATTTTATTCATTTTTTGCCATCTGATGTTGCTTTCAATTTGGACTGATCATTAATTGTAATAAAGGGCAATGAGTCCTATATATAAACTAAAACTTATACACTGCTTATAGAACCAAGACAAAATGGCACTCTCTGAGACATGCATTTTAAGTTTGTTTTTACCATTGACATGCATATGTGCTTAAGTCTTTCAAATTTAGGTATAATAGGATTAAAAAGATTGGTAAACACTTAAAAAAACGCATCAGAATGGCAAAACAAGAAACACATGTATTGATGATAGTAAAAATCTTTGTTTTTGTTTAACAGAAAGGTTTTTGGCAACATCTCTGGAGAAATTCTTGTGATTAACAAAACCTTTTAGGAACTATAGATTTAAAGTATGTAAGAAAAAGACACTCTTATCCCCATTATTTAAAAAATGGCCCGCAACAAAATATGCCATGAGTAAACAGCTGTAAGCTTTGCACCAAGTACATGGGGTTGTCAATTCAATACTTGAATAAACAGGTTCAAATTTGGGAACAGGTTTGGGTACCAACAACATAGGACTGTTGTGTTGATGTGCCTCTACATGCAGGTTATATTCTCCTTACCTGAAAAATGGGAGAAGTATTGGAGGTTACCCTTGACAACTCCTGGAACAAAGGTCAACAGTGAATAACCTTGGATTGATTTCATCCTTAGAATGCTGGTTGAGTTTCTGTGTGGTCTGCTTTCCAAAACCTTAAATGTTTGCTTGATTTTGTTGAGGATGATAATAAATCAGAGTAGCAAACATGTTAGATCACAGGCCAGCCACCAATTTACTTGGCACTTAGCCTGGATCTAACCTGTTTGCATAAGCATGAAGTCGGTTACAGCTCTACAAGGGTTAACCTATTCTTACACAGGCTTTTCAGAATGGTTAAAATTGAAAGCAACAGCAGACAGAACGTATTGAGTAATAAAAGGTTATTCTTGATTTTCTATATTATAACATACTGTTTAAAGTTGTTTTCTCTACATATAACATGAATGTAGAGGGGGCTTAAGTTGCCTAGTGGTTAGAAGAACTGAAATCATATGGGCCATCTCCACATGGGTTTTTATAAGAGGTAGTCTCCTGACAAACTCATTGAATGCCAATTGTTCTACCCACCTTGATGAGTCTTAATGGATAGTTAGATGTGGATCATTCTGCCTTCATCATGAGCCGAGTATTACAACATTACTGAAATACTGTCGATGTAATGAAATCCATATAAAAAATAAACTAAAGAACGCAGAAAAGTCTTTTCCAGCCTGTGTTTCTCCTCTGCATATAGTGACGATCACTTAAATCTACTTCTAAAAATATATGTTTATGAACTGTAAACAAACTAATTGCGAACCACAAAAAGAACATAACAGTAAAATCTTTCATAAAGGCATTTGGACCCATCCATGAGAAAAGTAAGTTTGGGGTAGTATAGAAGACAACTTGATGTTCTCTCATCCATTGTCCTATAGTGTTCATCATACTCAGTCTTCCATAGAAAAAGAATACATTGAGCACTCAATGCAAGACGTAAGTAAGTCTTTCACAGACAAGCCTCACCAACCATTGCATTGCACTGAACCCTCAAATTGACATCAATTTTCTGGTTTCATGTTATTCCTTTACTTGAAATATACATATATGTTAAAGATCTTGATTAAAGCAGGGAAAACTCTTCTTGAATAATAACTCAAACTTTTTATGTAGTGCTAATAAAGCTCTGTTAAAAAAGTATTGAAAGAAAAAAATAAAATTGTTGACAGAAGAAATTGGCAAAAGTAAACAAGAGCTGCCAAATGACAGTGAACTTGATAATTAGACAGGGTACTTTAACAAACTCAAATTCTATTTTGATTTCAATAGTCAATAATAAACCATTTTACATTCAACAAAAAAATTATTTGTTACTTATTTTTTTAATTGTTTTTTATTTAGAATACATCAACAGTAATTCAGTCATATTAAAGGCAACATGGCTCATAATAGCAGGAGACAACTTATCATGGAAAAATACATGGTTTTAATCCACTCAGTGGCAATGTAAATTCAAGTTCAGTAATTTAACCACTAGACCATGAACCATTTAGTAAAGAGATACGCCAAGAATGCATCAAGAAAAGTATTTTTTGGCTAGATAAGGGCCATTCTATGTCAAGGAAATCTTACCCACTGCCCCACGTGCAACACACTGATTTGTATACATTAGCATAGGATGAACACAAATTATGAAACCTTCAATCTATTTTGAAATTGAGGAAAAATGTTGTAACGAAACAAAAGAAAAGTGGTTTTCCTTCATCTTTCAATGTTTCTTTTTCTTTAAAAGGACAATTGGTACAAAAGGAGAAATTGCTAGTCATCAGTGAGTTTTATAGAGTAATGGGTTAAAAGCTTATTTTGGTTATGGAACAAATCTGAACAAAAGAGGGATTCATTTCTCATGGACAGGCCTTTTATAATACAACCAACAATTGTTATAAAGCACCAACTTTCCCTAACAATTTAGTTAACCCTTCCTAACAACAGACAACTTTTATCATACATTGATTATTAACAATATCTCCTTTAGCCATGATATTTTGACAATTTATTAGACATCTAACCCTTAAATAATATTATCCAACTGAAGCAAAAGGCTTTAGAAAACACAGTCATAAAAGGTTTATTTGCTTTTAACTAGCTATTTCTCCTTTTGTACAGATTTTTTCTTCTTAAAAAACCAAAAAAAAAGGAAAATACCTTTTTTGAACACTTACACCTTTTTTGTTTTTATCAATGTGGACAAGTCACTAAGTATCCTTCCGTGAACATTGGTAAAGTTTTCAAAGTTTGTACAATTCAAATCACTAACATGAACTTTGAACATGTAAAAGGTTAAAAACAAAAGCAATGTTTCAAAAGGATAAATTGATTGTTACAAGCAATGTCTTTTTTCTTACAGTTTCTAAAATGGAGACAAAAATCATCTGTTGCAAGACTTAACATAGGGAAACAGTTTTGGGAGGAGTAGTGATTTATAAGCAAGTATTTCAGACAAACATCAGAAATAAATAATACAGAACTTTTCTCAGCACAGACGAAGAGGAAAGTGTCACAGGCTCATCCTAAAACACAGCAAAACAAAGAAAGAAAGACCTTCAAATATTGACTAAAACAAACATCTTAAATGGTTTAGATGCAAATAATTTCTATAAATGAAAATATTGTGGCAAAAAGAGAATTTGCACATTATCAAGTATTCCTTTTATGCAAAAAAGTGCTTGCAAAATAATTCAATGTCAATTTTGTAGCTTTTCATACATATTTTTGGCACATATTTGGCAATTCATTTAATCATCATTCCCCCCCACCCCCCCCCAACACACACGCATGAGTTAAGAATATGGTGCGCTGCACAGGTCTCTACAGATTTGGGCTGACCGGTGGGTTTATTTTTAATCTCACTTATAGTATATGCTTGGACCCATCATTTCAGAAAATAGACCCAATATATTTTGCTCAATTTGGGCCACCTTTTCATTAAGGAATCCGAAGCTTTACCCAGTATCATAAAGAAAATGTCAACGGATGATTATTTTTAAAGTTTGGACCAGTCAAAAGGTATATAGGAGAAATGGATGACCCATTACATGTTTCATCATTTTTGCTCTAAAACTGTAAATCAAATGAAATTTTCAGCAAACTATGTTACCATTTTGCTAAAAGAGTTTTGTATTTTCCTCTCTCCTTTCATTAAATTTTTCATCAAGTGCATTATTGTTGCATTAAAATTGGCTCTTTACACTATTTGGCTATGTTCAATTATTAAAATTGTTAAATTGACAACAACAAAAGTCTGTTCACATGAATATCAGGATTGCACATGTGACTTCATGGTGAGTACAGATTTCTCATATCCTGGAGGAAGTGAAAGAAGTTCGCCTAAGCAATCTAAAACACAAAACAACTGAAAAAAACCAACCCCAAATGCCTTCAGTATAGCATACCTCAAACTTGCTCAGTTGAGTCAGAACTCTTTTTTATCATACTCATCATTCTTATAGGTCTGCATTTTATTAATATAATGCAGACCTTAGTGAAATATCTATCATGAAATATAGATAAAGTCAATACAGCATCACCACTTTTAACTTTTCATTTAAGAACATTTTGATCTATTTCATACCACTAACATGAAAAGAAATTCATAAAAGCTATCTATTGTACCTATTACCACCTATAGGCATTACAACAAACACATCTAAAACCACTGACAACACTAAAACAACCATTGTAACAAAGGGAGCAATACAATAAATTTCTCATTGTGTCATCTCGAATCGCAAATGATATTTTTTTTCACATCCAAGAATTATCAGCTAAAACATCTTTCATTCCTAATTGGATAATGGGCTTGAGACAGAGAACGATCTGAAAACACTAATTAGTTATTATAGCTCCCTTTATTAGGGCTTTAATGCAGTGTCAACAATTTTTCAGTTATGTTTTGGCTGCTGGATTCACCAGTCTAGGCTAGACGCTGATTTGTATTGCCCAGGGACAGTTCTGCAAAACCAGAGGTTCCATTGAAGCTCAAACCTTGGACCCTCAAGTTCTATGACGCCACCATATCCACATTGACAAGCAATGCCCAGACTTATTGGTAGGATTACACTTGTTTGTATTCATCACTTTGTGCCATACAAAAAAGTATTTTAAATATCTCAGTATTATATAAACCGATCTTAAATAGTTTTCAGGTTGCAAAATGTTTTCCTTTGACAATATTCATTTTTCAGTATTTCCTCACATTAATAAAGAAGCTGTTTTAAAGACAAGTCTACAGAAAACTAAGCTTAGGATTGACCATTATTGCCTTGCATTACCTGTCCTATATTCTGCTGTAACTCATGGACTCTCTGTGATACCCTGGCTGCGTCCAACTCCGACTGATGTTTATAACAGTTCTGTAGCTGTATATATCTCTCAGAGTCGGCTGTCATATCTGGTATGGTGCCACGTAAAGGAAGAAGACCTAGGAAAGAGAAATTCATTGTGCTTTGTTACGGGATGGATATGTATATCGAAATTTATCCCGTTACATGGTGCAAAAGGTGACGTGAAAAGGGGTGCTGTGAAAACTAAGTGATTGACGGTTAGTTGACACGTGACCTGCTTTATTTGCATATGGTCAAGCGCATATGGTCATACATTACCAGTATAATCATAAGAGTATGACAGATTCCATACATACATTACCAGTAAAATCATTACAGTATGACAGATTCCATACATACATTACCAGTATAATCATTAGAGTATGACAGATTCCATTCATACATTACCAGTATAATCATTAGAGTATGACAGACTTCATTCATACATTACCAGTATAATCATAAGAGTATGACAGATTCCATTCATACATTACCAGTATAATCATTAGAGAATGACAGATTCCATTCATACATTACCAGTATAATCATAAGAGTATGACAGATTTCATTCATACATTACCAGTATAATCATAAGAGTATGACAGATTCCATTCATACATTACCAGTATAATCATTAGAGTATGACAGATTCCATTCATACATTACCAGTATAATCATTAGAGTATGACAGATTCCATTCATACATTACCAGTATAATCATTAGAGTATGACCGATTCCATTCATACATTACAAGTAAAATCATTACAGTATGACAGATTCCATTCATACATTACCAGTATAATCATAAGAATATGACAGATTCCATTCATACATTACCAGTATAATCATTAGAGTATGACAGATTCCATTCATACATTACCAGTATAATCATTAGAGTATGACAGATTTCATTCATACATTACCAATTCCAAATCGTATCTAGATACTTTATAAAAGTATCAATTTTGCCATTTCTTTGTAATACACCTCTAATTTACCTGCATCATATCCCTTTCCTAGATAATCATGAGACTTAATGGTTCAGGTACAGACAGATGATGGAAACTAATAATTGTGTGATAAGACAAGAACTGTTTTTATGAGCAGTTTCACACATTCCATTAATAATTAATAATAAGGTAGATATCATCTATTATAGAATTTCATTAGTTGCCTACTATTTAAAATTGGGATCGTTTAATGAATGTTTATATACATATTGAATACAAACAACTGAGGGGAATGCTATAAAACCAGAAGAAATTCTGTGTTAAAGGCCGTATTTTCCTTATGCCCAAATGTCCTATAATGCATCTTTTTCTCTTGCCGTTTGTTGATTCTTTCGTTATTACAAATACTGTCATTGGAATTGTAACTTTTATAACCGATACAATGCCCCTGGCCTATTGTCATTGACCTACCTTTTCCTTCATTTTGAACAAAATCATGTACAGCACAAACCATTATCCAGAAGTTTGAACTCTGAAAAGGATGAGTATAATTATTATTGACTCAAAGTGTCATAAGTAACATTTATAAAGGCGACAGATCCGTTAAAAAAAAATAGTGGAAACTTTTGAGTCTGTATACTTTCATATACCACATATTACAATGTATTTTGATTATCTACTAATTATTTAGCGATGTCTGAAAACAAAACTCATACATAGAAGTGCACAATTCTATGGAATAAATAAATTCACCAACAGATATTAGATGCATGATCTAAAAAAACATTCAATTCACTCAAAGAATGCGTTCAAAAAGGACATAATGCTAGTTAAGTAAATTTCAAGAAAAAAACCCAGTGCAACTCATGCATAAGGAATATTACTTGAGTATACAATCCTATGGAATAAGGGAGTTTACCGCAAGATACAAGATATACAGTGATGTCTCGTTAATCCGAACAGGTCCGTTCCCAACAAAATTTCCGGATTAATGAATCATCCGGACAATTGAAGCAGAGCCTGTTCTTATACACATTAAGACATAAACGGTCTAATTGCACATGTATACTTATAACCCTTTACCAAACGCCAAATTGTCGACTGTCCCAAATTGAAAGAGTTTGCAGACGACATTTCAAAACATACTGAAATTCAAAGATAATCTTCTGATATGGCAGAAAACACTGTGGGAAAAGGGGAAATTGCTCGTCACGAGCAATTTCTCCTTTACCCACAATGTTTTTAAAAGTCCTCTGCAACAAACTGGTCAAATGTCGTTATTGTTTGGTAATTGGTTAGGCAAATTACTGCACAATAATTCCGTTCCCAAATAATTTCGTTTGGATTGCGAGACATCCGGATAATCGGGGTCCGGATAAACGAGGCTTTACAGTATATCAATTCACTTTCAGCTCTTTCATACAATACTTTTACAAATTTCATACATATGCGTGTATTGACGATTTAGTAAGTTCAAAGATTCAGCTCAAAATTCATCTTAATTATTTGTTTGTTTATATGGGTTTCATGGCATGTCAATTATATTTCACTTATGTCACTACTTTCCTGGATTTTAGGTTAGAGCTCTGAAGTGGGGCTTGAATCCCTGGTTACAGAGTTCAAAGTCTGCAACCTTAACCACCATACTGTGAAAGAACCTCATCTTAAATTATTTCCCAATAAATTTTAATTGAAATATAAATGTGGAAATGTCAAAAATAAAAAATGTTTAGGCATCAATCCAATTACTCTACAAAAAGAACATTGTATAGGTATGAGTCTAAGTTCTACTTACATTCGCATTGAGTTTGGCACATTCTTGATCATCAAACAACTTCTGTACCTCTGAGGGGATCTGGAAAATCAAACACAAGAAGAATTCAATTAAAATATATAAATGGTTAAAAGATATAAAGGAATATATATCAGGGTAGAGTTTAATGAAACTCTCTAGGGAAAATATTTACTTAAGTCAGAACCAATATGCACAGATATTGCCTTAAATATGATACAATATGGTCGAGCATCTTGGAGAGATGACTCCAACGATGTGTAATTCTGCAATGTTGCTTTTCTTAATACTGAAAAAAGAGGGATGTTTATTTTGAAAATACAAAAGTTCTTAGTGTAAGGTGTTAAAGTAAAAAGTGTCATGAGTCAAAGCTTTGTTCATTATCAATATGGTTACTCTAAATCATCATTCTAAAGCTTTCTTAAACAAAATAATTGGTTCATTTACAGCATGAATACCAAATCTTCCTTTTACTGACTTTCTGCATGCTCGGTTGGGTAAATTTTGAACATGTTTAAAAATGTGCAAAAATTCAACTATCTACATGAAGTATCTTATTTAACTAGTAAGTGCAGCCAGAGTTTCAATATGCACTGTACATCATTTTAGAAAGTATTCTTCTAAGAATACATCATTTACAAATTATGCATGATGAACATTAAGATAATCAACATCTCACCCTGGAAGGTATCAAAGCAGTGTTTACAGCTCTAACTGCTTCATCAAAGTTTTCTTCTTCCTCTATTCCTCCGCCTTCTTTCGGCCTTATTCCTTATTAAAATAATTATTCATATGAAACAAAATAATAATGTCTTTCTAGATTGTTGTACAGTGGACCCTCGTTTATCCGAACACTTTCGTTCCCATGAGAAATGTTCGTATTAACGAATTTTTCGGAATAAAGAATATGCGAGTTACAGCGAAATGTTTACCTTTACACGGTGTCGGTGTATCATGATCATTACTATGAAGTAAGAAATACACAATTATTTTTTTTTTGAAGGGAAATATAAAGTGTGTTAAGGAAGTGTTTATTTGGTCAAAACGGATTTTTAAAAAAGTGACAATTTCAAGCAACGTCTTTCGAGAAGTTAAAATTCCTTAAGATAGCTCTGAAAAGAACTGTCTTCGTTTGGCTGTGGGTGTAGACATCTTCAAGTTGTATCTTCTTATTTCAATATCGAGAAATGAGATAGGTAGGGATTGTCGAGAGTTTATTTATAGGGAAAAGGAGCATATCGATTGAGTAATAATTGAAAATGATTGCCAGACATTGTCTCCCGATCGCTGTCTAAGCAGCCAATCAGCCAATCAACACCTTTTACAAACTCAACTATAGACATGCGACCGTAATTACAATAATGTAAGACCAATCAACTGACAGAATGACCGATTAACAAACAATCAACACCTTCCAGTACACTACACTAGGTGACATGTTATGGTCAAGCATATGTGACAGTTTGCAAAACGTGTGAATGCCGTTTACAACAGAAGACCGATCCCTTCATTCGCAACTGTAACCGCAAAATAAACGATTTTACTGATTTCCGGACTAGCCATACGCATATACTATGAAAAGTGACTGTTGGTTCCCGAATATTTTTGTCCGGTTCCGGAACGCGGATTTTCCGCATTAAACAGTTAAATTGATGAAGGTAAGATCCGTTCCCTCAAAATTCTGTTCGGATGGTGAATATTCCGGATAAACGACGGTCGGATTATCGCGGGTCCACTGTATATGCATTTATCAGATTCTCTTTATTGGAAACAAATTCTGATAACACAATCCTCTGTCAAAAGCAAGTTACTTCATATGTATCAAACTTAGCATTGGTTATTTATTTGTTTCAAACAAACTGCTCGAATTGCTGAATTTTGAAACAAAACCACTTTACCAAAAGGAGAATTTGCAAGAAATGTGGAGATCCTTTTTGTGGTTAATTTCTTGACAAGAATTTCATTGAAAGTGTAAATGTTGTTTGAGTACAGAAATCATAATTCATTAAAGAAGCCGAGCTGTGGGTTGTGGTTCTTTGATTGACTGAAGTGACAGAAATCTAACCTGTTTTTATGAGATCTTTCAGTTGATTCTTTTCTTTATAGTTCTTCGGAGCTTCCCCACTATGCTGTAATAAAATATTCATTAAAAAGTCAAATGTAACCAATTTCACATACAGACAACTTTTTCAATCTTATCTTACAAGTAAAAATTTTAAAACAAATTCATATAAAAATAAAAAGTAAGCACATTGTTAAATATATAAAAAGTAAGCACATTGTTAAATTCCATCAAATGTCTTATTTCATGATGATTCTTAGCATTGTTCAGCATTTATTTCCTAGAAATTTAAGTTTGACAAGTACAGAGAAACTACAATATGTAATTTAAACAAGAAAATGTTTCTGTTCATCATATCAAGTATCAACCTTCAATGAAGAAATATTGTCAAGGACATTAGTCAAAGGGTAGAGTGTCGGCACACAAAAGGATGAACCCTGTGAAAAACTTTCCAACCTTTCATTTATTCACATCAGGTGTGAGTACTAGTTATGCTTCCTGGAAGCAATATTAAGTTTGATTATTATATAACTAGCTTCAAATCCTATTTTTTTTATTTTTATCATTATCTATATGTGTTTTACATCACATCAACATTATTTCAGTTATGTAGCGATGCCCGACTCTTAATGAAGGAGGAAGACCCCATACTAAACTGCCCATAGGGGCTGGTCAAGGCGGGTAGAACCATCGGCATTCTGTAAGTCAGTCGGGAAACTGCCTCTCATGATTCAAATCCTATGTAAAATAAACAAGTTTAAACATCAAACATTCATTTTAGTAAATCATAATGTATACATTATATAAAGATGCAGAAGATAGGATATATACCTGATCTTTCCATTTCTGTAGGTATTTGTATAAAACTATGAGCCATGGTGTATGGGAATGGTCCTGAAATAAAGACAAAACTTTCCAAAGTATTATTGGGAAGCCTAGTCTCAAAGGTCAACCCTAACCCTTAAAATGCTGGTTAATTTTCTAGAAATAGATTTTTGTGTCATCTGCTTTCCCAAACCTTTAATGTCTGGTTAATTTTGAGGAGAAAAGACACTCATAGTAGCAAAAAGGTTAGAACATGGGCCATCTGCCAAGTTACTTGGCGGCTGGCCTGGATCCACCCTGTTTGCATAAGCATGAAGTCAGTTCCAGTAATACAAGGGTAAAACCATTGCGAATACCTACCCTTACGGAACAAAAAGCGTTGAAGGTATAGATAACTTATGTAGAGTAACTTTTTATTTATAAAATTTTAGTGATTGATCCATCTCCATTCAAATTGTTGTTGGTATTTCAATTTCAATAAGGTATGCAATTAATTATTATCAATTCAGAGAAGTTGATTAAATATCATTCTTTGCAAATGAGTAACATGATACATGTACTATAGAATCATCACTAGTAATTAACTGTAATTAGTTTTTTATAAGTCTCATTTCCTAAAATTCATCAGAAAAAATAAAAGGAATTTTATGACAGGTCCAACTAAAAAAGAGTAATTGTTTCAATGAAAATAATGGTTTTGTAAATTTGCTCAAAATCTGTATGGATAAAAGGAAAAATTGCTTGTTTATGTCATGGTAGTTTCTTCAATCTTCTACTGTAGATGCTGTTAGACACAAGTAAATAAGTCATATGTTATGTAAATGTGGACCCCTACCTTTTTGCTCATAGTCTCCATATCAAGAGAGTCAATGTATTTAACAAGGTCCGGGAATGGATGGTCCAGCCTCAAATCTTCATGGACACTGTCAGGATGTGACTCTATCACTGTTAAATAAGAATATGAAGTTTGAATAATTAGTGACACTTTCACAAAACAAGAGGTACAGATGGGGCTTGAACCTGTGACCCACAAGTTCTCAGACCGCAACCTTTACCAGTGGACATCATAGGAGTCCACTTTATACTCCAAACTTGCATGCCAAGGGAAAAGGGTCAGTTTGTAAATATTGTCAGATGATATTTTAGAACCATTACAAAATACTATACTGAATAAGTTAATGGGTAGGAGATCTGTGTGGCTTTGTAGCATACATCTGAGACTTAAAACAGAATACCCCAGCTTCAACTTCCATAATAAGCCAGTAATTCAAACAGGAGTATTCTTGGTAAATACAATTTTTCCTAGCCTTTTACCAGCAGATTACCTAGGAATGTATTATCAATTGCAAAAAACTGTTAAAAAATCAAGTTTTAACACCAATCAAAAAAGAAGTAAGATGTGAATATTTGGTAAACAATACCTGTGTGTTCTCTAACAACCAGTCTCATGTAACCAATCATTCCATAGCTTCTACACACCAATAACGGAATGTTGTGCTCCCACAAACATTTACCTAACTGCAGCAGTACCCTTTAACAGAGATTGAAACAAATTAGTTACATTTCAATCAGAGCTACCTACATAAGGCACACTTTAGAGTCCTAGCCTAGTACTGGTGTATCCAGAAAGATCCTAACATAACTGAAAATTGTTGACACAGTGTAAATCACCGTATTAACCAGATATAGACACATGTCCTTACGTTTTTTATCAACACTATCCATTCATATTCAACATATATGAAGAAGAGGGCTTGAGAAGTCAATGTGACAAAAACAAGCAATCTCTCCTTTGATTACATTGGTTCTACCCATTTTTACAAGGAAATATATTTCCAACTTTCGTAGCATTGTTTCTGTTGCTTTCAATATGTACTTATCATAACAATATGAGTTTAAGCCAGAATGTTGCCAAAAAAATGCGAAACTGGGTGAAATTAATTATAAATTATGACACAATATGTTAAAACAGAAATAACCCACATTATCATATAACGCCTGTGCTGTTTATTATCGGTGTTTAAAACTGCTACTTTCACAAATTTTGTAGCCCACAATTTGACTTCATTGTTTACAAATGAGTTATGTTTTAAAATAGCAATGAGCGCCCAGAATAATGTGTAGAAGGCACCTGGTTTGAAAATTCATTTGGTACACTTGAAATTTCTGTCATTTATCAAACAACAACAAAACAAATATTCAAAAAGAAGAATTTCTCCGATTTCATTTGTTCCCAACGTTTAACAGAATTCACCTCGGTAATTTTTGGCCGACCTTGTTAATTGCTAATTTCAAACAAACCTTATCATCTTAACTCTTTTAAAAGCATCATTTGCTGTCGATTTGGACAAATCGCTGTTTCCCATATGAGGAAATTGGCTTAAGCACATGTCCCAGCCAGGTAAAAATGTAATGGGATTTGACTACTCTGTCTGAAAAAAGCACCATACAACTTGCCTGTGAGTTAATAATTGAAAACTATAAGGACATACCTTTCACATAGATTGGTGGCTATCACAATAGAGAAGTGTTTGAAAAAAGCATCATTTGTGTCCAATAGTGTCTCCGGATGCTGAAATTTTTTTGAGGAGAACAGTTTAATGACATTGAAAGACAATAATTTGGGAATTCATACTTCAAATTCTGAGCCTATAAGCACTAGTAAAAGGGTTGCTTTGAATCATACAGACAGTGTAAAAAGGATTTCAAATGACCAAATCTTGAAACAATAGGATTTCAATCCTACAACAATGTCAATTACTGTCTGTGAATAATCTTTCAAATTTACTAGTTTTATAAAATGTATAGAAATGTCTGGGTCTACTAACTAAGTTCAGCCAGGTCATATTACATTCTGCTCCTTACCTCTTCCATATAATCACCAGAAACATCTCTGTTAAGTTCACTCAAGAATTCTGTTGTTATCTTAGCTCTTGACTGTAAATAAATAATGAAGAATTTAGTTACATGATTATCACAGATTTCTCTCAACATATCGATTCTTTCAATACTTCCCCCTTACAACTGATAAGAATGAAAGCTTAACAGCATTAACACAATTATATGTTCGTATATTAAAAACATATCATGTTATAATCACTTTGTTAAATATCTGACAGTTCTAATGCGGATCTAGGGTGTGAAATCCTAAATGAATAATCCTCAAAGCCTAATTATTAAGAGAGAAGTAAATCATTTATAAACACATAAATAATTAACAAACTACAGAAAGAAAATTTGAGCAAACATTGAGCAAAATAAAAATTGAGTTTGCTTTTGAAAAAACAAGTTTATCTTAAACAAAAATGCATTTGTCAAAATTTAAAATCATCATATCCTGCTTTCAAATTAATTTCAGACTGATCACTGAACACATTATAGTATAAGTTAGTGCTAAGTCACAGTAAACTAACTTCCAGTACTTACAACTTTCATCAACTTTATAATAGACTATATTTGACAGCAGACACAAGCAAATTCTCTTTTGCTTAAACTGATTTCGAAATTCGCTGATTAATTTTGCAGCAATTCTAGGAAATTCTTCATCTTAGAGATGACTTTTATAAAGAACAAATATTACCTGTCCAATTGATTCTTTTGTCAGGAAAAAACTGAAAAAAAGACAACCACAACACACTTAGAATGTATGGATTATAACCTTTTTTTCTTTAAAATTACCAAAAGAATTTAGTCTGTTAATTTAAGGAAGAAAAACTGAAATTTCTGAATTTGAAACCTAAAACCTGGTGAAATTGGTTTCAAGGGAAAAGTGTTTGATAAAAATAAAGATATGCCATTGGGAAGTTTCTCATTATAGTTCCCTGTTGTATAACGTGAAAAGGTTCTGGTTATATCATTTTGATAAGTTTATA
Source organism: Cerastoderma edule (assembly GCA_947846245.1). Taxonomy (NCBI): domain Eukaryota; kingdom Metazoa; phylum Mollusca; class Bivalvia; order Cardiida; family Cardiidae; genus Cerastoderma; species Cerastoderma edule. The sequence goes on from OX401410.1 coordinate 32,281,050, forward strand.
TTTCAATTTCTGTTTTATAAGTTTATATTTCAATTTCAGTTTTATGATTTTTATGCAAACAGGTCTACAGTTACACTGTTATGATTTAAGATGCTCACATTTAAATTAAATACTTTAGAGGGGAACAGAGACATGTAGAAATAACTATTCATGTTTAAGCACTGATTCCTCACTACATCAAAAAAGAAACACACAACTGAATCAGAGCAAAGAAAACCTTTACTTTATAGAAATAAGTTGAGCACTTGATAGATAAGCATTGATAATTGTGGTAAAAATAATCATACTTATTGCCTGCATCTTCATCTTGTACTTTATTTCCATCAACAATGGTAAATGACCCAATACCTGTAAAATAGATAATAACATTGACTGAGGGTCATTGGTAAGTGTGTTGCTTACTTAGAACAATTGACACTTGGTAATCTACAAAGTTTGATTCTCTATAAATGATATTAAATGCAAAATCTATGTAGCAAAAACTGAGAAATGGGTTAAACTATTTCAAAACAATAACAACATTTTACCACTTTGCTGTAGACGACTCTGGAAACTAGTGTGGAAAATGAAAAATGAAAAATTGCTCGTAATGAGCAATTTCTCCTTACCCCACAATCTGTGATAATTTTTGGCCCTAAAAATCTCATAAAATTTCCAAAAAAAACATTACTTTCATTCATTTTAATCATTTTTCTACAGAAAAAAACCATTGATTTTTAAGTTTTGGTAAAAAAAAACCATTGATTTAATTTAGAAAAATATCACTGCACAATGTTTTCTGCCCTATCAGAAGATTATTTTCCAATTTTATCACATGTTGAAATTTCGTTTGCAAACTCTTTCAATTTGGGACAGTCAAAAATGTTGCGTTTGGTAAAGGGTTAATATTACCTGGCAGGATGAGATTTTTCAGGATTTCTGTTCCAGTGGCTGTAGCATTGATCAGACAGACTCGAGCAGACTCCAAGGCAGACTGGCCATGATCCCCCCACAATCTAGAAAACAAAAGGCAACAATAACTCAAGCCTATTAAAACTCTCAAATGTTCTCAATTTTGCATTCAAACTTTTGTAGTTAACCATCAACAAGTTATTGTATTTAATTAATCATTAGCATTTACTGATTAGCGGTAAGTGGATATTCTTATGCACAATAGTAATTCTTATAGGTCTATTTCATTATTTCAGTTAAAAAACTTATTCTAAGATCTGAGGTGGTGTAAAAGTTAGCATCAGCGACTTAAGACAAGACAGTCCGAATTTTATTGCAGATGGCAATCAGTTATTTTATATTTAGTTCCCTTTAGCAAGAAACATTTCCTAGCATAAAACAGGTAGGTTAGGTTCTTCAGGGAACATGTACAATAACACTCAAGAAAGACATGGAACATGAATGGAAGAACATTGAGCAAGAAAATCTTTGTTACAGGTGATTTCTTCTTTTGGGACAATGTTTTCTTCTCTTCGATAACAAAAGTAACTCTTTTTATAATCAAAGTTTATAAAACAGTCCTTGGGATAGGGAGTTGTTGTATGTTTAATAGTGAAGACGTCACTAAACTGAAGCATCGATGTCTCAATTGCAGAGGTAGTCAAAATAATTCAACATAAAGATTGCTTTTTATTTCTAACATCGAAATTTAGAAGGATCGGAATAGTGCCGGACTTTTCGAAATCTGATTTTCGGATTTAAAGCACAAAAGGCCCATTCAAAGTCAATTGATAGGACAAGATATGTAAATAGAAATTATATACCACCAAATAATGGCATCAATTGCAGTAAAACAATTAAAGAATGCTAATTCAAATATTCCACATTCCAGTGCACATACGTAGAAAGAAATTATGGGGAGCAAAAAATCATCAGTTCACCATGTGTTTATTAAACCTTTCTTACAAAGTTAGTTTGCGGAATAAAGAACATGGAATGAATGAAAAAGGATATGTTCATGAATATAAAAATTGCTAATTTGCAATGGAAAAATTGGCTTCAAACGATGCGACAAAATTTTTGTCACAATATCCTCCATTAAATGAATGTTTCGAAAGTTTGACATGACCAAGATATTATCGCTTCCGAATATCCGGGCATTTTCACCTGATTTCCCGAGATGCAACAGTGCGTATCAATAACAATGGGGGTACAACGTCGCGATTGGCTATGTGTTAACATAGTGAGAAAAGTTGATTGCCTGATTAAAACATTAAACTAAACTTAAATACCATGTGTTAGCTCTGTTGGACAATTCCCTGAATCTATAACATTATTTAGAAAGAATTCTCCTTTTTAACTAATCCAAATGATCTCACGGCATGGTAAATCTAGGTTAAAAAGAGTGAACAGATTTGAAGCAGATATTCTACTCATTTACGAGGGTATGTGACATTTCGTGAAAGTGCATCTTATATAAGGGTGACAAATAAAACAATATTTATCATATGTTATTGAATTTATTCCTATTTAACTTTGATTGGACGTATTGTGTGTTTTAGTGCACTTTTAAAGCAAGACTAGCTTATGACATACTGAGTTACTTTTGGATTCCTCTGATTAAAAAAAAACAAATCTGTAAGTTAACTTAACATTGACACATTGTTTTGAAGACTATCAATGAATAACAGGTAATCCGCATTTAACTCTCAAACACTTACGATGCTTTGTATTTCAATACTGAGTAGCACCCAATCACCTACCCCGAAGACATAAAATACACAAATGTGTGTCAACACACATCTGTACACACTTGAGCATTGTTCTAAAGTAACATCCTTATCAAGTCCGTGGTTTTATTGCCCTAGCATCTATTCATTAATCAATTTAACAAGTTGACAATTAGTATACAACCTTTATGACAACTGTTTATCCAAACAAATAAAATGCGTATCAACCATTTGAATCCCAAATTCTCGACCTACAAGCAAAAATGTTAACGTTGTATAAGATTACAACAATTACTGACAATTCTATGTCTTACATTGTAATTGGCTTTTGGCAGCATTTTCACATAAAAATGATGTTTGTCTTACCTTTATACTATAATAAATTGTACAATTATGCCATTGGTATTGTGACGAAATTACATTCCTTCAGTTATATTCCTTCAGTTATATTCCTTGTTGTCAAATAATGTCAGTTTAATTGTTTCCTTTGCTCAGCAAGCATTTTGTGACAAAGATCAACGAAAAGACCGCTTTATCGACTTATACTACGCTATCTAAACATCCGTCGTAATGTTAGTGTTTGCAATTGATATGAAATAAGGTTTCCTTTATTTATATTCCAATATTAAACTGTATTGATAAGTAATCTTTGAAAACTTCGGCTCTGTCGATGTTTGGTAAAATAGTCCAAGTCAATAGACGCTCATTAGTTCAGTACAGTTCTATAAATCACACAAACTCCTCACAGTGATCTCCCTTTCATCACATGGTACAAATTAGGGTATAAAAGGCCGACGCATTCAGTTTTCTTGGAGACTATTCTTACATCTCCAAGAGTTAACATCTCTGAAAACTCTCTCTGGGCAGTGACCCTCCCTAGTTGGTTTTGGGTACGCGGCTATACACCAGTTGAACTCCCACATACTTGCGGCTTCGGCTCATACTTGCTGGGTGTTCGGACGGTGTATACACAAAGCCTGTACTGAACTGGCCAAGCGTTTCACTGGTATGAAAGGTGTTGTTTGAAACGATAGATGGTTTGATACTAGTTCAGTACAATACCGTTTTTTGTCCGTACTAGTCTCGCACCATACAAGTTCTGAGGTAGTCTAAGACTGGTTTGGTACAATACTAGTTCGATACCGAACATACCTCTGAGTGGTCTGATACTAGTTTGGTACTGTACTTGTTCTGTCCACACTAGTTTGACACCATACATGTTTCAACACCTTTTAATTACTCTCTTCTTGGGTTGACCTCATGGCTCAAGCCCAGTTGGGTTGAACTTATAAGCATTTAGTATCATTATTGTACTGTGCAGGTTTTGTACAAGTTTGGGACGTATACAGGTCGAATCCGCTCGGCATAGAGTACATGTCACTTTACTCCGAGAGGGACCTGATACACGTTACAGTATAACCGTTTTAATGTCTACCTTTTATTTGAATAATTGTTTATTTTGTCTTTTAACATTTTATAAGACAAGTCGTGCTTGAATCTGGTTAGCGGGAAATTAAGAATATAAATGTCATCATTACTGGCTATGAAATAAAGGCACTGACAAACCAACTAAAAGAAACTAATTCGTTTTATTTGCCAGTCGACTCGAATTTGAGTTCAAAACATTGATTATTTATGACCTGTTATAAAATTTGCCTCGATATTTGATACCGCAATCAATCATTCATGAATGATTTTTCTTATTTTAAGATCAAGGGTCCTTTCTGCTGAATTCTTAAATCACAAACCTTTAATGTTTGTCATGATTAAATCGCATTTTTTTTGTCTTGTTTGTCACACTCAAAAGCCGATTTGAAACATATGATGAATAAAATGATGTCTTGGTTTTTTAGCCAGTAAATCATTGAATAGACAATTCACACATTTGAAAACAATCTCTCTGTATACAACTTAATTGACTCTTGTCAGATTCACAATCCTGATCAACAAAAGAATTAAGGATTGTGATGTAAGTAAATGCCGATCTGCCTCATTTGCAACCTATCATAAAGCTACAAATTCTTTCTTGTTAAACCAATCAACAGCCTCCGGACATAAGAGTTCCTTTAAACACATCAAAGACAACCCCGTGTCCTTCAGTCATCTTGATATGTGCAGTGTCAATAGGTTGAAAATAATTGATTTGCATTTTTTTCATTGTCATGTGCATTTATATACGAAACATCATTTAAGGTAGGCAGTTTAAAGTTCTTATTTAACAAGCATCTATTCATTCAAAGTACTTTAAAGCAATATTCATGAACAAGCTTTGTTTAATTTAATTTTAAGAAAATGTTTCATGTGTTGTAAATGAACTGGAAAAACATGTAGTTTTAACCCTTCACCTTATTCATTTTTTCTTTACACCAAACCTTTTATTAGGAAGTTTTCGTTTTCAAAGGACTAAATTCTGCCAAAAAAACGTATTTTGTTGCTATGAAATATACCGCGTTTCGTTTACCAGCACTCATTTAATCTAATTAATGGCAATATCTTAACATTTCGAGGATTGGCAACACCCAAAAACAAATCTTTACACTTAAAAGACAAGATAAAAATGCACTGGACACAAAATAAACGTCTTCTTACATTGATTTTTGTGTAATGAATAAAGGGCTCGCTTCTGCGACAAAGTGTTGCTATTTGTATACCACTTTTTTTTACTTTCAATTGAGATGACGTTACGTCGAAAGCAAGAATTGCCCGATGCAAAATTTCTCAATAGTTTCTGATCACATCGAATTGGTTTGACTAATGCAGTAATCCACATTTTAACGTGTTTTCTCAGATAGTTTAAACTGAAGAACAGGACAGTATTTCACAAGCCTTTTGTTCAGATGAATTACATCCTAAATATGGTTCCCATTGCTGACTGTGAATGAAAACGGGATAAAACCAAAGCGTCCGAGTAATGGTGCCCTCGGATACTCTTCTACTATTGAGAGTAAATTAACGGTATCAAAAAACTTTTGTTGTTGAATATCAACAATACATATTGTATATTTGTTTATACTTCATAAATACGAATGAAAAGTTCCTAATTACCGTATTTGTCTATCATATTTGTTACTTTTATCGAGTCCATCTTTAGTTTTTCCTTGATTCTCAGCCATTGTTGTTGTTTCTGCTTACCACATTCGGACCCGGTCTTTGTCGATTTACAGTCATTTCCCCGAAATTGAATTCGGGTAGGTATATTCTGTTGACTTTTCTCTGTTGACCAGCTGACTGCTGACCGCTGACCAACTGACCAGAGGGTATAAAATGCTGACCAGTATTTTGATGACCCCCGATGACTGACTGATAAGAACTGATAAGCGATACAGCTCCCATTTACCAAAACAATGCAAAAGAAGAAGCTGGTTCCACAAAAATCAAATGCCTTTGGAAATAAAAAAATAATTTGTCAAGTTTTATTTTAATCCTTTCTTTAATTATTATTTCGTATTTAAGAAAATTTGACATGTTCAAAAAGGAGCAATTGTTCTTAAAGGCCTAGTCTTTGGAATGTCTGGTATCTTATCTCCCACTGGGCACCCTACAGGACAACAATACAGTTCCACAGCATGGAGCAAATTTCCTGTATATTTCTTGATAAGGAATGGGTGGTCAGATTATGCAATACCCCAACCCTTCGGTTTCTCATGATGTAGAACATTGATAAGAAATACGTGTTTGGTTATAGCTTTCTTTATCTAAAACAAGGATTTACATGATTAATAGATTTTTCTTAATAAACTGACAAGAAATATATAAAAAAAATGAGTTAGTTGTTCAATGAACTAGCACTTGTCAAAGTTATAAAATGGATGATGATGATGATATACTATGGTGATGATGATGATATACCTCAGAGGAACTATAAAATTCCCTGCTGCAAGTCATTCTTACATAAATTAATCTTTATTCAAGGTACAAATTAAAAAAAAACAGTCCCCTATTAAAAACCTATCCAAAATTTCAAAAATATATTTCAAGTCTTACATAGAAAAAAATGTCATTCTGCTTCGATTTTCATAATGTGGAATATCAATGAGAAATAAATGTTGAATTCTTGATTTCTTTATTTAAAACAATGATTTACAATATAAGTGGATTTCTTAATAAACTGTTAAGAAATGTGAAGAAAATAATAAGTTAGTTATTCCATAAATTTTCACTCGTTATACTTATAATATTGATGATGATGATGATGCTTTTGATGATGATGATGATGATGATGATGATGATGATGATGATGATGATGATGATGATGATGATGATGATGATGATGATGACTACAGAGGAACTATAACTATGCTGCAAGTCATAATTACGTAAAATGATCTTTATATAAGGCACAAATTGAAAAAAAAAGAAAAACCTACTAAAAAACCTTTCAAACTTCCCAAAAAAAAATTTGAAGCCTAATTGAAAAAAAAATCAATTCTGCTGCTTAAATGTCCTCTTTAAAAAATTTGTCAAAAGAAACCCATCAGTTTGACACAGTGCTATACATGGTATTACGTAATCCCAATTAATTATCACAGCTGGTCATCACACCGGGTGGGCATCTGGTTATTGGTTTTGGGGGGGGGGGGTCAATTAAAGAAGGACTAAACTAGGCCTTTAACTTTGCTTTGCACAAATTGAAAATTTTGAATAAATGCTATGTTATGTTTATATATATTTTTTTTCTAAAAGTATATTGTTGCATGGGTTTTTTTTCCATTGTTAAATATATTAGTTGTTTCAACTTTTAGAGTATTATGTCACTCTATGTGAGTTGTGGTCATTTTCAAATATCAGCTTTTCTCATTTTTTTTCCTCAAATTCATCTAGATTTTATATATATAGATCTATACATATTCAAATGAAATTAAAGGAGTATGAATTTTGTCACATCGTTCTAAATCCATGGTTAAATAAGAAACGTGTTGATTGGTCCACAGGGTTGGTCAGCAATTTCTTGACATGGAAGCAGTCAGTCAGAAGAATTTTTCTATCAGTATTCAATCAGAATTGAATTAATATTAAAATGTAAGTTTAATGCAAATCAAGCGCTTAACCTTTTATTTTAAACATATAAGCACAATTATTTTTGATAAATGTCTATGACCCCCCCCCCCCACACACTGACTGACTGATAAGAATGGATAAGCCATAAACAGCTCCCTTTAATCAAACAATGCAGAAAAAGTAGCAGTGTTTGCTGACCAAGGTAATTCTGATGACCCCCCTCACTGACTGACTGATAAGAATGGATAAGCCATAAACAGCTCTCTTTAATCAAACATTGTAGAAGAAGGAGCTGGCTCCATGATAGTCAAATGCCTTTGGAACAGAAAAATCCATTTGTCAAATTTCAATTAAATCTTTTTTTTTATTAACATTGCTTTCTACAATTTGAAAATCTTGAATAAATGCTATGTTAATATTTTCATCTTTTCAAAAGTAAATTGTTTCATGTTTTTGGCCAATGTGTCAATGTTTTAATTGTATTAAATTTAAATGGTATTATTTCACTTAATGTGAGTTGTGGTAATTAAAATTTTCAGCTTTTCTCATTTTATTCTCAAATTTATCTAGATTTCATTATGTATACAAATGAAATCAAACAGAGACATAGATGTTATCTATGTCTCTGAATCAAAGGAGTATTAATTTTGTCACATTGTTCTAAATCCATGGTTAAATAATAAATGTGTTGATTGATCCACAGGATTGGTCAGCAATTTCTTGACATGGAAGCAGTCAGTCAGAAGAATTGTTCTATCAATATTCAATCAGAATTGAATTAATATTAAAACGTAATTTTAATGCTAATCAAGCATTTAACCTTTTATTCTAAATAAAGTAGCACGATTATTTTTGATAAATGGTTTTTGTTTTGTGTGTTGGTTGGACAGCAATAGATTGGTTGGTCTAAAAAGTAGCAGTGTTTGCTGACCAAGGTAATTCTGATGACCCCCACTGACTGACTGATAAGAATGGATAGGCAATAAACAGCTCCCTGTTATCAGAACACTGCAGAAAAAAAAACTGGCTCTACAAGAGTTCATTTGCCTCAGAATAGATACTTTTGTTAATTTCTCAAGTTTCCATTTTCACTTTTTGTAATTAATTAGAAATTATTTACTTTTGTGAAATTGTATTTTGGGAGCAGTTTTCAAAATTCTAGAAACCTTGGCATGAGAGAAAGGGAGAAACTGTTCTTGATATGATTTTGTATATAACTTGATAAGTTAATCCGGCATTTTCAAATATCAGCCATCTAATATGTTCTTGTTTTCTTTTAACAATGCATCTAAAAAATCACATGTATATTTTCATTCTCTTAAACTGACTTACACATAATGGACTTTTTGGAAAATCTGCAATAAACGGTATATGTTCAGCTTTTAAGACCATTGAATAATAAATGCTTAATGTGGAATAATGTGGAGGACAGTGGTCCAGGGGTAGAGCGTCGGCTTCTGGATACGACAATCGTGGGTTAGAATCCCATGGAAACCGGGATCTGCCTTGCTAACTTTCATTAATCCACATTCGGTGCAAGTACTGGTTATGTATCAAGGAAGCAGAATCGAGAGTTATTAATCCAAGTTGTAAGAACTTGTTTCACAATCCATCTAGAATAAATAATTTAAACTAATAATGCTTACCAACACATAATCTTGTCCTAATACAAAATAGGAATTGTTAGAATGTATTTGTTTTACTCAAACAAAGAAAGGGTTTTTTAAAGTGCTTGTTTTTGCATTAAACTTCTGTTTATTATTAATTTATTTTTGTTTGAATGCTGACAGAGCCGTTCTCCATCTTTGTTGGCCAGTTCTGCTGACTGACTGCATTCATGTCAACATATTGCCAAATCCAACAGTTTTTCTTTTTTTTCTAATGATGGATATGTATTACAATGTTGACAAAATATATACCACTTTAATTTCTTAAAATAGATGCAAACTAAATTAATTGTATGTATAAAAATGGGGGAAAAAGATACCTTAAAATGCCAAATAAAATTACTCACATCAACTGATATAATACTACTTTATTAAAAACAATAACAGTGATACTTTAACCAAAAACATCAAACACATTTTTACAATGAAATAAAAAATGCATGACATTTCATTCTTTTGTCGATTACTTCAATCGTACCCACATTATAGAGTTGAACAAACAGGTGTTGATATATATATATATATATATATTTATAAATACACTACATGGACCTGTCTAAATGTCAAGAACGATCTTAAAGCAGATCCATGAAATACTGTTAATGTAATATTGTAGTTTTATTGTAAAATCTCCAATGTTGTAAACATAATTATCATTTTTCATTTATCAGTACAGTTATAGATGAGTTACACCATTTCTTGATCCCTTTCTCCATAATGCCTCATTTAACTCACAGGTACCAGAAAGAACAAAAAGCACCTACTAAAATAAATTGTGTATTGTACTATACAAGTATATAATTATACATTTTGTATTGTACTTTATGAGTATATAGTTATACATTTTGTGTTGTACTATTACGAGTATATAGTTATACATTTTGTATTGTACTTTATGAGTATATAGTTATACATTTTGTGTTGTACTATTACGAGTATATAGTTATACATTTTGTATTGTACTTTACGAGTATATAGTTATACATTTTGTATTGTACTTTATGAGCATATAATTATACAATTTGTATTGTACTTTATGAGTATATAGTTATACATTTTGTATTGTACTATTACGAGTATATAGTTATACATTTTGTATTGTACTATTACGAGTATATAGTTATACATTTTGTATTGTACTATTACGAGTATATAGTTATACATTTTGTATTGTACTATTATGAGTATATAGTTATACATTTTGTATTGTACTTTATGAGTATATAGTTATACATTTTGTATTGTACTATTACGAGTATATAGTTATACATTTTGTATTGTACTATTACGAGTATATAGTTATACATTTTGTATTGTACTTTATGAGTATATAGTTATATATTTTGTATTGTACTTTATGAGTATATAGTTATACATTTTGTATTGTACTTTATGAGTATATAGTTATACATTTTGTATTGTACTATTAAGAATATATAGTTATACATTTTGTATTGTACTATTACGAGTATATAGTTATACATTTTGTATTGTACTATTACGAGTATATAGTTATACATTTTGTATTGTACTATTAAGAATATATAGTTATACATTTTGTATTGTACTTTACGAGTATATAGTTATACATTTTGTATTGTACTATTACGAGTATATAGTTATACATTTTGTATTGTACTATTACGAGTATATAGTTATACATTTTGTATTGTACTATGACGAGTATATAGTTATACATTTTGTGTTGTACTATTAAGAATATATAGTTATACATTTTGTGTTGTACTATTACGAGTATATAGTTATACATTTTGTATTGTACTTTATGAGTATATAGTTATACATTTTGTGTTGTACTATTACGAGTATATAGTTATACATTTTGTGTTGTACTATTACGAGTATACAGTTATACAATTTGTATTGTACTTTATGAGTATATAGTTATACATTCTGAATTGTACTTTACGAGTATATAATTATTCATTTCTTTTCAATTACTGGTACAGTGTACCTGTAATTTTACTGCAACTGACATAGAGGATTTTAGATTCATTTGCTACACGAGAAGATATTGCTCAACATGAGGGATTTGCACTTTATTCTATATAACCCTTGGAATGCTGGGGTAATTTGCTGGAAATAGATTTTTGTGTCGTCTGCTTTCCAAACTTTACATATCTGCTTGATTCTAGTGAAGAAAGCTACTAAGAGTAGAACACATGTTAGATCACAGGCCAGCTGCTAATTTACTTGGCGGTGGCCTGTGATCTTACCTGTTTGCATAGGCATGAAGTCGGTTCCAGCAGTATAAGGTTTAAGGAAATTGTAACTCATCAATTTTTTTCCTCATCAGTTGCATCTTTGTATATAATTCATTCTATAGATATGCTGTAAGCTGATACATATCATTTGTAAATATGTAAATTTGTGTTATAGTAATTGTAGTTGTTATTGACGACGGTAACATTTTACTTAATATGGTAACCTTTTACTTAATATTTTAACCTTTTACTTAATATGGTAACCTTTTACTTAACCCATTATCAAACAATAACCACAACTGACCAGTTTGTTGCAGACTATTCTATGAAAAAAAACATTATCAAACAATAACAACATCTGACCAGTTTGTTGCAGACTACTCTGGAAAAAACCCATTATCAAACAATAAAAAAAATTAACCAGTTTGTTACAGACTTCTCTTGAAAACAATTGTTGGAAAAGGGGAAATTGCTCATCATGAGCAATTTCCCCTTCTCTCACAATGTTTTCTGCCCTATCAGAAGATTGTTTTTCAAATATATCACATTTTGAGATGTCGTCTGCAAACGCTTTCAATTTGGGGCAGCCGAAAACTTTATGTTTGGAACAGGGTTAATAATACCCTTTTGATATACCTGCACTGCACCAGATGACTAACAAATCAAATTTTACATATGGTGTTGTAAACGATTTTAACAAAAGAAGAACATATGAAAATTAAATGCTTGTAATGAAATCTTAACATTTATCAAAAATGAGTTGTATAAATCAAATATATATTCAACTTAAGATACCTTTATCGCTGAATCCATCTTTAACAACATAACAAAAACATTATGATATCGGAGTAAATAGAGTGTGCCGTAGCTGCAGGGAAGCCCTTGTACAGCTGTACTGTTTATATGAATATAGTACATTACACAATTGTTTTTTGTGTTACTGGTACCTGTGGTTCTTGGAGTCGTGTTTTGTATATGTAGATTTTTAGGCCATTTATTTATCATGTATGTTATATGTGTTTTATTTGTATTGTAGTAAACATCATGATATGTGTTTCTCTCTTGACATTTATCTTATACAGCCATCTCTTTTTTTCCTATTACCGATATGTACTGCATATACATGGAAGTGCATGAACCTTTAAACTGCTGGCTCGTTTTTTTATCAATTTCATGTAGAAGTTCTTTTTCTGTTGTACAATAAATGAATTACCTGCTGATGGACCCAACCTCACAGATTTTGATTTCCGATGGGTCATTGAATATGTTTGCTAAGGCATTAATAAATGTGTTTAACTGTGTGACACAAGGCATGCTCCCCATCAATCATTTACCAAATGATGATTTTTTCTTATCCCAGGTGGAAACGTTTACAGATAACAACAATTTGTCAAAATAAAATGACAAAATACTTCTTCATAGCATAAGACTGATTTTGTAAGAAAAGTGTCTGTGATATATATTTCATTTTGTCCAACATTTCATTTAAAAATTTGTCTTTCAATCTAAAAACGTGTTAAAGGGTCACACCAAAGCCCTAATAATTAGGTTTTTGGTTAAAATAGATGTTAGCATTGTTTTCGTATAAATAATTTCGTATAAATGTACTTTTAACATCACTTAATTATACGAATCATCAAAACCTGTATTTGTGTTGTTTGTTTGTTTGTCCTTCAAAAAAGAATGCTCCTTCCTGCATGATACTTGTTTGGAAAAAAACAAAAATCATTGTTTTGTCAAAAATGCGAACATTATGGAGGCAAGTCGTTTTCGGTCTTGCAGCAGACGTGTTTCAAACAGAATCAATCTGATAAAGTGAGAAATCTTTCCTTACATAAATCTCCATTTTGAAAAAAGATACTGAAAACAACAATGGAACTTGCTGCAGACACATTTTTAGAAAGCATTTTGAGATCTTATTGTCAGCTGGTCAGCAGATAAATTTCTGCAGAATATATCTATGCCTGATTTAGGCTACATAGGGGTTTATTCATATCAACAGTTTGATTAAGTTTTATCTTGTGTATTTTACATCGATTGTGAAACAAGTTCGTACAACTGAGATAAATCACTCTCGTTTCTGCTTCCTGGATACATAACCAGCACTCTCTCCCAATGCGGATTAATGAAGGGTCGCAAGGCAACGCACGACCCACGTATCCAGAAGCCGATGCTCTTCCCCTGGGTATCGTTTTACTAAACAGTTTATGCTAAATATTTATGTAAATTAAAAACAACATTCAGTCTTATTTCAATGTTGGGCCAAGCAATTTTGCTAAGTAACACATAATTGGAAACGTCTCTCCGAGGCGCTTCAAATGACGTATCACATTGCAATAATGTATGATCTTTTAAGATACTGTACATGCTTGTCAGTTTTGACTTGCACAAATATTTTCCTTAAGTTGTTTAGTAAACCAGTAAACCTCTGGACCACTGCCCTCCACGACCGCAGAGACATAAATAACACATTATATGTGTCTCTGATATCAGGGATAAAACAAAACTGATTGTCTGAGTAATAACGATAACATAACGATTGGAAAGTCGGTTTCAGACATAACAGTTTTTATTACGATCCCGAATACGCAATGAAACTTAAACAATCTCAATACCCACACCCTACAGGGTCTTCCCTAGGATTTTTTTTTCATGCGCAGGGGTTTTTATGTCGGAGGAGGGGTGTTCGGCATGATAACGGGTACACCCTCCCTTCTTTTTAAGGGCACATGAAAGGAGATAAATGCTATATAAAACTATATTAATTGGTAAACTTTTGGTCAGATTCAAATAGTTATCAACAAAAAAAAAATCATCAGAACAACTTAAACGTGAAAGCCAACAAGAATAAACCCAGATTAACCAGTTTAATTGTGTGATTCTTCACCCCTGACCTTGACAGTTGATACACAAATGTTTGAACCGACCAATCAGAATTGGTTATTTCGAATAAGTAAACAAACAGATTGTTGATAAACATGATTGAATTGGAGACTACTATATTTCAAGCACAAAATAACTTATTATAAATGAGTCTATTTAATACGGTCTCAACGCATTCCTAAACTAATTCTCATGACTTTTATGAACATAATAAAAAAACTCGATATATTTTTTTCAGTAATTTATTTGTACTCCTCTCCTTTGATGTGCCTTTAAATATGCATCTCAAAATGGCAAGTTTCTAGGTACAATTTAAGATACGTAAATCACTGTTTTAAATCAAATCAAATGATATCAAAGAATGTCAGTTCTAAGCAAGTAGACTTCCTGTGGGAGTGATTTAAAGAGCTGTACTGTGGGAATGGTAATTTTGAAAGTCAGGCGCTGGGGCCCAGCCTCGCTTAAAAAGTCTGGGGAAGACACTGCCCTACATAGCCTGGGGTCCAGGCCCGTAGGTATACCCCGAGCTTCATACCCCGCACTGGGGGGGGGGGGCTACCTTCCGCGGCCTAATGTTTACTACCATTCAACCTATTACCAAACAATAACGACATTTGCCCAGTCTGTTGCAGACGACTCTGAACAAATTTTTTTGGAACAGGAGAAATTGCAATTTCTCCTTTTTTTCCCCACAATGTTTTCTGTCCCTTCAGAAGATTGATTTTCATTTTAATCACATTTCGAAATTGTTCAAACTCTTTCAATTTGGGACAGTCGAAAATTTGTAGTTTGGTAAAGGGTTAACTAAATGTTACTGGTCTAAATTGAAAGCAAATATAGAAAACAAAAGTAGCAAGCCAGATGGTTTTCTTCCGGTTTTCGGTAGAACCATGGACACAAGTAGTGATATTGATATTTGGTATCAATTTCATCATTAAGAGACTCTCCCAGAGATGTGTGTTTTGAGGGTAATAAACATTAAAAATTTGATATTCATAATCCTTGTCACTAAACCAAAGATCGTTTCCAGTGTCTTAACCTGTAAGTTGCTAAAACTCCATGCTTTCGTTAATTAATGTGAACTGAGCATTCGCACCTGTCTGCTCTTCTTTGGGAAAGCCAGTTTATAAATTAACGGGGAAATTCTTTCTCACACACTTTGAAAGTTTTTCCACCCATGATGTTCATCTCCTGAAGTCGAAAAATCAGAAAAAGTGTAAAGTAATAAAATTAAAGATTAAACAGAACAAATGCCATTTTAAGATTAAGTTTCATACTAAAAACATATTTCCGGGATTGGAATGTTTTAGTTGATGATTAGCCACCAAAACACTAGCTGGAAAGTGTTTACGAGCAATGTGCTCCCTTCTCAATATTACTAGAGATATAGAAATACCAATAAATATTATGTTTAACCTGTTTGATACATATGTAGCATCTATCCTTATCTATAATTGACCTTACGACACAGAGCAGTTAACCACGCCCACCGTAAATAGGGGAGGTCATTCTAATTTTCTCCGACATTCTGAGTGAAATAGCGTCAATGCACAAACTAGGATCCCTGTTTGACATTGCCGATGATTTCGGATATTCTTATTTGAAATCGGAAATATTCTTACAAAATAAGTACCTGCCTTTATTGCTGGATAATATGTACATATCATGACAATTTGTAAAGAAGATGGTTTGTTTTGAGCGTTAGCAGAGACATTTATAACAGCTCTGTTATATATCTCTATTGCGTTGGGGGAGTGATTTACCCAAGCAGTGTGGGGTGCGATCGGCACCAAACACGATCCGTCCAAAGTCCGATCAGACTCAGGTCCGAACGACATTGGTCCGTTCGGCACTGGTTCGACCGGACCTTCAAAATGACCGTATTTCATACTACTTCAAAACAGTTAATTTGCAGTATTTGCAGGTTACGAACAAAATTATCTCATTTTGATTCGTAAACGGTTTAGATTTTTATTTTACTAAATCAGCGTATATCCTGAATGATTCAAAACGCAGACCTACCAATTTTGTCATGTTGAAAATGGTATAATAGTGTTGGTCATGTTGAGATTATGGTGTTAAACAATTGCTGATAGGAATAATCACTATTTTGTTGTCAAATAAGTTAATAATCAAGACTTTCGAACATAATCTTTTGTATGCTACTCAATGGATGATTGTCGGTTTTGCTACTTGATTACGAACTAAGGGTCATTTTACCAAACGAAATAATTTCAATTGTTCAAAATTTAAAGAGTTTGCAGACGTCATTTAAATGAAGATGATGAATTAGTACTTTTCTGATAGGGCAGACCATATTGTTGGAAAAGGATAACTTGCTCATTAGGAGCAATTTCTCCTTTTCCCACAATATTTTCCCTAGTTGTCTGTAACAAAGTAGTCAAATGAAGTTATTGTTTGGTAAAGGGTTAACAAACCTCGATTGTTAAAAAGGATTAAGGGTTTCGACGCTAATTAACATCAATCTGACACAATTGCACTTTATGGTCAAGTCACAAACCCTTTATTGTTTAGCCGATCGGCGGTCTTTGTAATCAACCACTGGCTACCAGGAGTGTGTTTTACAACATATTACAGCAACATCAGATTCTTTAGGGTATTCAGATAAAGTTGCAACAAGGAGCTATGGATTTGTTTTGTTTCTAATAGCTTTTGAATTTGGATACGATACATCGATCATTACAGGTAGGTGGATTGATGGGCTATAGTAAGAAAGTTAATTTATTGTTTAAGATGCTCTTAGGGTCCATTTAAAAACAAAATCAATTAATTAAAATCCAATTTGAAGAATTTGTATATATCCAACTGGAAACCATGTCCTCTCACATTATCGATCAATATTGTATTTTTGGTTAACATTTGATTCATTATCAAATGCAACTAATAACTTTCGTCATTATGTGTCAGTTCCGTTTTTTAAAAACAACACTTTTTTCATTTTCAAACGAAGATAAAAGACAAAAATAAAAATTTACTAACATGTGAAAGAAAGAAAGAAAGTAAATAATAGTTCATACTTCTATTCTTTACATCGATTTATAAATTAACTGTTAGCATATATTTACAAATTGCGTGTAGTTCTGTCATTTCACAATATATGTGACAGATTTTGGAAACGGGATAAACTCTTCTTTACCCACAAGTCTCTCCTTATACATAATTTCTCTATAATAAGTTCTTAAACAATATCTTAAGCAGTATTGACGAAGAAAAATTACAGCACAATAGTGCTATGTGTTGACGGAGTCGCACAGCGTGTCGGAGAAAATGGCGGATAGCAACCGAAGTGTTCGCTGATTGGTCAGTTCCAGCTGTCAATCAAAGTCTGTCGTAAGGTCAATTGTGAATCATGGGGTTTTAATATGTCTGAAAATATTGAACGCATTCATCTAAAGTTTTGTAAATGGATGCTGAATGTCAAAATGTCTACTAACTCATTAGCAATTTACTCAGAATTAGGAAGATTCCCACTTTTTATCACGAGACAAATTAGAATTGTTAAATATTGGCTTAAGCTTCAAAGCGTTAAATCTTCTAACTGTATTCTTTCGGGAATAGTTGAGTTTCAACGTAAACAAATCGATACAAACTCAAATATTACAAATTGGTCCAATAAAGTGAAAGCTCTTTTGCAATCGTCTGGATTTGCAGAAATTTGGTTATTTCCGTAATCAGTTTCAATAAATGTATTCATACCATTACTGACAAATAGATTAAGGGATTTATATATCGCTCAATGGCAAACAGGTATTGAACAATACTCTTCTTTGAGCCTATATAGAATTTTAAAAAAAAGATTTTTCAAGGGCAAAGTACCTCGATATTATAGGAAAAAGGTCAATAAGAAACAAAATCGCTAAGTTAAGGCTATCTTCACATAATCTAATGATAGAAAGTGGTCGTCACAGAAGAATAGAAAGAAGTAATAGAAAATGTGAATTATGTAATTTGAATGACATTGAAGATGAATATCATTTTGTTATAATAAATCCTTATTTTAAGAGAATACGAGATAATTATATTGATACCAGATACTTAGAACGACCAAATGTTTTCAAATTTACTGATCTACTCAACTCTTCTGATAAACAAACTCTGTTTAACCTTGGACTTTTTTGTAAAAATGCTTTCCAAGAAAGAAACACATTTATGTCTAGACAGAATAGTTAGTTTTATTTATTACTTGGATGTAAGGTCTTTTTCATCCACTCTCATTCAAATATGTACTAATCATTTTAACCATCTCAAATATATTGTAATTTGTATGTGATTTACTTCATATTTATATTGTTTATTTATGTTCATGCATGTAATTGTAAACGTGTTTGAACTATGGGCCTATGTGCCTAAGTTCTAATAAAATTATGTTATGTTATGTTATGTTATGTTATGTTATGATGATTCGTCGTTTTTCCCATCTTCCTGGGCCGACATTTTTCTAAATTCGTCCGTGAAACTAAAACAAAAAAAGAAGTGGCCTTACTTATATACACTTGTGTATTAGGGTCCCGAGCACGTGTTGCATGGAATTCGCATGTGGACGAGTGTGTCTAAAAAGTTTATATCAAATGAATGGAATTAAATATGTGTTTAGTGATTCGTAAATGATTGAAGAAATCACTTTAGTGCGTGTTCATAAAGTGTTCAAATGAGGGAATTCATTAAATGTTAAGTGATTAATAAATAAGTTTATTCAGTTATATGGTTTTTACATCGCGTCAACATTATTTCAATTATGTTGTAATGTCCGACTCAGAAACAGCGTTGCCTTTTAAAGGCCTTATGCAAATTAGAATATTTGGAAATATGTGCTATAATTCCTCTATTTTTCCTATCCTTCTGAGCCGACATTTTTTTCTAAAATTGTCCGAGAAACTAAATTACAAAAGAAGTGGCCTTACTTATGTATACGTGTGTATTCGGGTCCCGAGCACGTGTTGCACTCACTTTGCGTGTAGACGAGTGTACCTAAAAAGTTCATATTAAAAAATAAATCAGTGCCTCTAGGTGTGTTCAAATGAATGGAATTAGATATGTGTTTAGTGTTTCGTAAATGATTGAGGAAATCATTTAAGCGTGTGAATAAAGCGTTAAAATTAGGAAATTAATTATTTGTTAAGTGATTCATAATAAGTTCATTCAATTATATGGATTTTACATTGCGTCAACATTATTTCAATTATGTTGTGATGCCCGACACATAATGATGGAGGAAAACCACTTACATAACTGCTCATAAGGGCTGGTCAATCCGGATAGAAACATCGGCATTCCGTAAGTCATTTGGGAGACTGTCTCCCAAAGATATCCAAATTCTGTAACCGGAATGCGTAGTTTAAAGATGTAGAAAAAATCATGTCTGTGTGTGTGCATAGAGTGTTCAAATGAATGGAATTGGTGTGTTTAGTGATTCGTGATTAAAGAAATCTTGATATGTGCATAAAATATTCGAGTGAATGGAATCGATTATGTGTTAAGTGATTAGTGATTACAGAATGTATTTGGGATCCGAAAATACTTCACATACCTTACAGATGAATGCAAGAAAAGAAGAAAAGTAATTGTACAAATGCATGCATATTTTATTCATGGTTCAACGGTGTTACATTCCTTTTAGTTTTGACAATCAACCGTTGTAAGTGAACATAGGTTTGTTTTAGGATATTGAAATGATTTTTACTTTCTCTAAGTAGCGTCGGGCACGCATTCGTCGTTTAAATTATATGCATCAGGATCGATGCTTCAAATGTTCTAAAGCAATACACCAGGAGCACTGCCATTGCAAGTTGTCTAACAGATCTTGAAGTATACCAGGGTTCATTACAAAACTTAAACTATGTGTGATTCACGTGCATAAAAGGACTTATTATTGTCTTGTGTATAAACCCCAGTACCTTCAAACGTCTTTACTTCTTATACTGATAGATGAAACTAAGCATTAACAATTTCGTAACCCATAGGCCAACATTAATTATATTGTGGCATTTTATAACACGAACACTAATCGTCTACAGTGTTATGAGAAGACAAGCAAATTTTAGCTTATGGTCTACAGTAATTTTGAGCAGACACTCTCGCCTGACATCTAATGGAAATTGTATACATGTACATACATGCAGAGTTCTTGTGTTGGTTGAATTGGTCTAACCTAGGAGATATGAGTTCGATTAACGTTGGTCCACAGTCTTTGGTTCTAAGTAAGCATTCAGATATCATATCATATTCCAGATGACTGGTCTCGAAGGCTATTGCTATTTTGACTCAATGACTGACGCCTTCGGTAGCGAAGAACGATACATGTCCAAATGATGAAAAAAGCTTCGTTCACGGATCATTATTGAGACTATCAGATATCACAGCTGTGATATTTTTATCAATAGACACTTTCCCCCTTAAGGAAGAATTCTGGGTTCAATCCTAGTTACATCATTACATGTATATCATTGAATTTTCAAACTTTGGTCCCAACACTTGGTTTTCGTGCCTTTAACCTACATAATAAATTAAAACGGAAAATACGTAGAATCTATACAGTTGTTTATGGAAAGGAACCGTATTTTGGAAGATAAAGTAAAGCTTGGATAAAACTATTTCTGTCTTTCCTTCTTTTAGTCAAGAGTTATTTAGAGAAGTAAAACTGTCAGTTCTAAAAGCCTGTGCACACTGTTTGACAAAAGGTTCAATGAAATAAGCACACAGACACCCACACTATATTTCAGCGTCCATAATTTATGTAGGATAACATTCTTATCCCTTATAGTGCTGGAACAGACCTTATGCTTATGCACAGGTAAGATCCAGGCCAGCCACCAATTCAATTTGCGGCTGGCCTGTGATCTAATCTGTTTGCTACTCTGAGTATCTTTCCTCGTCAAAATCAAGTAGATATTCACGATTTTTGAAAAGCCGACGACCCATTATTATATTATAAGGCTTCTCTTGAGACAGGCGTGTAGAGCGAGCGCAACTAAATAAGTTTATACTTTATTCAGGTCACCCAAACGTGCTGTTTGAATTGCATTACTTTCTCGTGCAGACAACTGTATGTTTATATGTATATGATTATGATTGCGGTTATAGAATAGACTTGCCTAACATATTTGTTTCTGAATTGGTACGCAATGAAGATGTTTTAGTATACATGTATTTTCATATATTCTTGTGTGAACATGGACTTATTATATCGGACATTATACAGCATTTGTGAAATGGTTATGTAGTTAAAGTAATTACAAACGAATTGTTGCAGAAGATGTGTCACATGTGTGTTATGTGTGTGTGTTCATGAATAAAAATTACACCGTTGTAATTAATTTTTCACAAAACATGGAGGTTATATAGTGGAGAAGAAGCTCCTGGCTAAATGTGGCTGTTATGTAAGTTTTTTCTCTTTTCTGTTTCTGATGAATGTTTATGTCTTAAATAGGAAAAGGTGGATTCAATAAGCATTGCCTATGATGTCAAGTCAGTTATCACAAGTTTGGAAATAGATAATTATGAAACATCACTAAGAATCATAATATGGGTATAGTTTATGGAGGCATTTATGTTTATCATGACGTGATGCCGTCTATGATATACCCATGAATAATACATTCTTCACGAAATACAAATGTATCGAAGATTATTACATTGATTTCAATGTTCTCCATTTTGCATATATTTATCGTTTTTGGGAAATTTAGAAATAAGTACTTCCAGAGTACTTTCAGACTACTTCCGGGTCGTAGTACCCAAAAATAGTCCTTCAAACAAAAGTAGCTTGGAAATATTCATTAGATTGAAATGACAATGAAAGCGATGTTTAAACATAAGCTAAGTTCTTCATTGGAATGTAGCACTAGAAGCTGTGCGTTCGATTTTCGCTAAGATAGTCTGATTATAACCGAACTACTTTGTATGATGGTGTTTGATTGCCATGGTGTAGTTCGGTCCATTGGAATGTTGACAATGATTAACCTGTTCACCCTTAAATGCCCAATTGACTGGTCCTAATGGAGATAATAAGCATACATTATTGTTGAAAAATTAAATGAAATGAGTTTTAAGGAGGAAAATTTCAGTAAAATGGGGTAGGGGGTAGGCTGGGGTGGTGTGGATTCATGGTTTGACTTGGAAGACTGGAGTCTGAAGTTTGAGACCTGGCCAGATCAAACTTTTGTTTGTTTAACCCTTTACCAAAAATAGTTGAAAAAAAGTTTAGACAGTCCCTAACTGGAGGAGTTTCAGACGCCATTTCTGAATGCGATGAATTTGAAAAC